>CAUYLG010002545.1:0-61774 GCA_963573385.1 Cacajao melanocephalus
CTGTGTCATCAACAGATATCACAAACATGATTGTCCTTGACTTCAGAGGCTAGCTTATAAAACATTGAGTCTTCTGCCTTGCTCTCTCTGGGATTCCTCACTCTGGAGGAAGTCAGCTGCCATGCCATAAGGATGCTCAAGTGGCCCTGAGGAGAGGTCTGCATGACTCCTGCACACAAGCAGCACCAACTGCCCAGGTGTATGAGGAGCTGCTTGGGAGGCGGTATGACACCAGCCTCAGTAGTACCTTTAGATGAGACAGTAGCCCCAACCACCGAGCTAACTGCTTTCAAATTCTTGATCCACAGCAACTGTGAGAGATCATAAATGCTTATTTTTTTATGATTCTAAGTTTTGGAGTAGTTTGTTATGCAGACACATTGAAGAATTCTAACTACCCAATTAAGAGAATGAAAAGTGCATATTGTAACATACATCCATGCCTACGTATACTCATACACAGATTTTTGAATCAGATTATACTCAACCAATTGTACTATTTAAGGTATACTAGCTGCTGTGATAACAAAATTTTAGCCTGCACAGCTAAACAAAATAAAAGTTTATTTCTTGCATGTATCTTTAGCCATGTGGGTGCTCCTCTTTGGGTGATTCACCTCCCAGCAGGGATTTCTGTACCCATTCACTGGGCAGCTCCACATCTTCAGTGCTGACCTCTGTTCAATTCAATGGGCAGATGGCAAAAGAAAGTGTGGGGAGTCACATCCACTTCTTAATCCTCTGGACCAGAAGTGACACTCGCCCCATCCACTCATGTTCCCTTGGTGAGAACCAGACACTAGGTCTTCACTAGATCACAATCCGTGGGTGCTGAGGAATGGGGTCCTGGCTGGCAGCCACTCCCAGCAGCAACTCAATGCTGTAGAATATTTAGTAGTTAGCTACCCATCTCTTCCCTTCTATGTTCTCATTCATTTGCCTTTTATTAATTAAAAACATATTCTGGGTATGTTATGGACAGCCTTTAAGATGTCAGTTCCCCTGTGATCCCTGCCTCCTAATATCCACTCCCTTGCACAGTCTCTTCCCCTGGAACATAGACTTGCTTCTAACCCCTAGAAAGTGACAAAGGTAATGGGATGTACATGATTATGCTCTGTAAGATGATCACATCAGTCTTGCTAGGAGACACACTCCCTAGCTAGCTTGGAGGAAGCAAGTGGCCACATGGAGAGGGCCCCTGTGACAAGGAGCTGGGGGCAGCCTCTCGCCAACAGCCAGCAGGAAATAAGGCCCTCAGTCCCAAAGCACACAAGGAACTGAATTGCTGACAACCATGTGAATGAGGAAGCAGGTCCTTCCTCAGTCAAGCCTCAGATGTGACTGCAGCTCCAGACCATAACTTGGTTGTGGAGGACCAGCTAAGCTGTATCTGAACTCCTCACCCATAGAAATTGTGAGACAATAAATGCTGGTTGTTTCAAGCTGCTTAGCTTACTGTTATATGGTTACATAGCCTTCGATTACTAACTTAGGCACCTTCCCATATCTGGGCATACTTATCCACTTCTCTTTAAAGCTACGTGTATCCCAGTGTGGCCGGTCCATGCTGTATTTAACTTGTCCCTATTGATTGACATGCAGATGGCCTTGTTTATATTCTACCATTGCATATTCATGGATTTTGCACTCCTGTATGTTAATATAGAAATGACTCATACGTGTTCTCAGCTAATGGGGCTGCCCCTGTAAAATTGTGACATACATATTGCCAAATTGCCCCCCTAAAAAGAATATCGTGGTGGTAGGTTGAGTTTTAACCAGAAAAATAAATGCTGAGCAGAACATCCCAGTTGGAGGAGAGTGACTGAGGCCAGGCAGATGCCTGGAAAGACCCAGGACCCATCTGGGAGAAGGAACCGCTCAGGGGCTGCCTCATAGAGAGAGTGAAGAGGAGGGAAGGGGCCTAAATGGTTTCACTCGGGAGCCCGTGAATACAGGCTGAGAAGTTGGAAAATAAAAGTGGGCCGTGAGGGCCTGGTGAAAGTTGGAAAGTTAAGAGCTGATGCCTTTGCCCTTTGGTCTCACCGGGTGCAGATCCCTGTCTCTGGAGCTGGTAACGTAGGTAGAAGCTCTCCACTGGACCTTCCGATTTATTTTCCTTGTATAGTCTCTCTGGGGGAATCATCTGGATGTAGAGAAATGAAATCATTGGGTCAAAATTCATATAAAATTCAAGTAGCACATCCGTACAAATATACGCATAGAGTTTCGTGGAAGGCTTTGGAATCACAGAATTCCAGTTTTTCTTCTTGGTTGAATCCTCCAGCAAAGTCAACCAGTACGGGGTCATGGACTTTGAAACTCAGAACAAACCAGCAGCAATCAAAGCAGGACCTCTGCTCCCGCCTCGGCGGCTCCCACCCCAGCTGGGTGAGGCACTGCCCAGGGCTCCGGGCCTGGCTGGTCTCCTTCACTGTGCACCTGGCTTTGCCCTCCCTGCTGCTGACAGCCCAGGGACCTGCTGTCTCAGCATCTCCTGCACATCCTGTCCTCCTCCTCATGGTTCCTGAAGTCACCAACACTGAGAAAGGGAAGAAATGGTTAAATCTTTGGAACCAACTACTTCTGCTTTTGTCTTTGTCTCCTCAGAAATTACAGATAACAATTCATAAAGCAAATGTGTTGCTGCGGCCACAGGAACCCAAACCACTGTGAACTGCAGTCACCAGTAACAGTCACACTGTCTGGGGCTCAATGGCCCCACTCTCCACAGGGACGCTCACACCTAACCTTTGAAGTCGCCCTTCCACCTGGACAGATGGGAAGGCGCCTGTCTGTTCAACACCCTGTACTCTGGAAGGCGTGTTCAGAGCAGACCTTCTGAAGAGAGGCATTTTTCAAAAACATAAGGAACAGTTTGCGCCTCCAGCGGCGCTCCTCCTCCAGTCCTCACACCTGCATCCCCATCTTCTCCACTTCCCTGTGTCTCTCTGCCCTTCTCCTTCCATCTGTCCTTAGCCTTCCCATCAGTTTCCCCAGGGCAGTGAAACCCGGGCTCCAGAGGGAAGGCGCTGAGTTTCAGGAGGTTCTGGCTTTTCCCCAAAGGCAAAAAGACAGCCCATCTTCCTGGATGCATCCCGGCCTTTTGCTGATGTTAAGGGGACTCTTTGAGTCTTCGATATCTTAAAACATCAGTAGCTGGAGTGGAGATTTTGGGGACACAGGTGGACAGGGCAGCCACGCATGTCGCACACGCCGTCAGAGTTGGATGGCCAGACACCAGATCCCACTCAAATGGGACCGTCTTTCTCCCCCTGGTGACTCCAGGTAACCATGGAGACATCAGCAACACGATCAGCCTGAGCTCTTCCGTTCCCAGAACGAATCTGACTTTGCCAGCCTCCACCCCACCAAGCGGGGCTCAGCCAGGCGTTCTCTCAGGGGGCTGCAGCCAAGACTGAGACTGGGCGGGGCCATCTCAGTGACCTCTCCACTCACAGGTCCAGCCCCAGGCAACGGGGACAGGACAGCTGGGCCAGCTCTTTCTCTCTCTCCTTTCTCTCTCTCTTTTTTTCTCTGTCTCTCTCTTTGTGTCTATCTCTGTCTCTCTTTCTATCGCTCTGTTTCTCTCTGCCTCACTCTTTATCTCTGTCTCTCACTCTCCTTTCTCTCTCTGTCTCTGTCTCTTTCTCCCCCTCCTCTCTCTCCTCTCTCTCTCCACCTTTGTCTCTCCTTTCTCTCTGTGTGTCTCTCTGTCTCTTTCTTCTCTCTTTCTTCTCTGTTCTCCTGTTTGTCTCTCTCTTTTCCCTCTCTCTGTGTCTGTCTCTCTCTCCTCTCTCTTTTTCTCTCTCTGTCTGTCTGTCTCTCTGGTCTTTCCATGTGGTTTCTCCGCTTGGCATCCTCTGAATTCTGACTTTTTACATGGAGGCTCCAAGAGCAAGTGTCCCAAGGGCATTGGACACAGAGGTGTGGCCTCTTTTATCTGAGT
This sequence comes from Cacajao melanocephalus, assembly GCA_963573385.1. NCBI lineage: Eukaryota > Metazoa > Chordata > Mammalia > Primates > Pitheciidae > Cacajao > Cacajao melanocephalus. The sequence goes on from CAUYLG010002545.1 coordinate 3,953, forward strand.
CTCAGAACTCACACAAAGGCCCACGCAGGTTCAAGGAGAGGGAGCACAGAGTGCATTTCTTGGCCAGAGGACCGTCAAAGAATTTGCAAACATGTTTTAAAAGCACCACGCTGCCCACCCTCCCAGCCAGCCTGAGGAGTAGTGGTGGTCCCCAGGGAGGAGGTATCTTTCTGAGACCCAAGATGCTGACTGTCCAAAAGCCTCCCCACCCTCTGCTCTTGGCTGACACAAGGAAGACCCTCAGCCCAGGACGCAGCCCAGAAGGAGAGGACAGAACAAGCTGCTTCCCCACATCCTTCCCTCCAGCACACCGCCCTCCGCAACCCACAGAGCCCAACAGGCAGCTTTCAACCTCCAGTCTGTCTGTCTGGGACCTCCATGGAGGTGACACTCTCCAGCTGCCCTTCCTGTCTCTGCCTGCTGAAGGATGAGCTTGTCAGTGAAAGGAATGAAAACATGGGTTTAGCTGGGTTGAAAAGGAATAAATATATCTGTGTAAAGCATAACTTAGGCTAATTTTTGTAAAAATATTTCCATAGAAGTGATTTTGGCAACAAATAGGAGAACGTTCATCTCAGAGGGGCTTAAATAATGGTGACACTTACGGATGTCATAGAAGTGCCCTGGACACGGAAAGCCAGAGCTGACACCATTGTTCAGTGATGTCCTCCAAGCCAGGCTTGGCCTGCCCTTCAGTCACCAAGTCTAAAACACTCAGCCCAAGGCCTTCAGAGCCACACACTGCTCACCTCCTAGTTACAAAGTAGCCGCGAGAACTCCAGGCATCACGTGAGCATCCCAAACCAGAAGGAAGCTGTAGGGAAAAAGACCTGGAGGCTTCAGCTGACTTCTTTTTACCTCTCTGTGTGCGAAATAGGGTTCTGTGCCACCCCTACAACAATCGGTAGTCAAGGAAAGGAGGTTGTACAGCTAAATAGCTTAATCCAAAGGGACTGTGGGAAGCCTAGTTTCTCTGAGATCAAGGGCTCTTTGCCTGCAACTTGAATATGAAATTGGATTCTTTTGGCAAGAAAGGAAATTAGGAAATTCCATTAAGTAGGAAAAGTCTGTCTTCCATGAGCATAATCAGGGAATTCTAGATTTTAGACTGGCTTCCTATTTCAGGCAGGTTCTGTGTTTGGCATTCTAAATAAAGTCAAGTCACAATTATATTTGGAATTAGAGAAAGAAAGAGCGTGAACAAATGCCCGGTAAAGCTAACTGTACACTGACATTTCAACCCTTTATCCCATTACTCCATTGGGATCCTCAGCCCTTAGCACATGCTTTTTGAAATGGAATAACATCAAGGAAAGTGATCTGATGCATATCTATACCGAGGAGCTACTCAACAGAATCCCGCTGAGTCACTGTGCACTTCCACGTCCTCGCCTGCTGTCATGCTAGAGTGAGGATGACCAGGTGAATGGACCTGAGGCCAGGAGCAGGACGAGGAGTGGGCAAGCCAAGGCCTGAGTGATCCACTAGCTACACTAAGACCTCCAGCAGTTCAGGGTAGTTCCAGTCACTGCAGGTGGTCAAAAACTTTCCTCACTGAGTCTGTGAGTTTCACAGGCATTGCATTTCTTTCGACACTGAGAAGAACTGCACATCATCCGTAGGCTGCAGACTTTCTTCTTATACTCGCGTGGCCATCCGAGAAAGCTTGCTGGTCTGCACTTGTGTTTTATGTTTGTGTCCATGCCCTGCTGAACGCCGAGCCCCTGGGAAGGGCCTGCACACATCAGTGTGCTCCACACACCGGACATGAACTGGACACACGTCTACCCCTCAGCCTCATGGTTTTACTCCAGATACAGGATGAGAAGTTTTTGCAGGCCTCTGACTCTTCTATGAAGAGGAAGTGCTTAAGCTGGGGCAAAGGCAAACCACTTCCTGCACCCGAAAGTCACTGCCACGAAATAGCACTGACGTCACTGGAGAAGTCGCCAAGTCTAAAACACTCTTTTCTGCTCCCACCCTGTAAACATTTCCATGATTCCTGCCACTCCCCTCCTTTCTCTCTGACCCCTTCAACCCCAGGACTCAACAGAGACTACTGAGTGCCTGACCTGCACAAGACACTGAATTCAGTCCGTTGCGGGAGGCAGACGAGGGTTAGAAACACCCGCCTATCTCCCGTTTGCCACACCCTGCCCCCTGCAGACTGAGGCATCACTTTGGGCTCAGTCTCAGCCACTTCTTATTTGAAAATGTTGTTTTCCAGATCGTTGTTCTTTTTATCCCTAGTAGTCATAATCATGGAACATCTTTCAGCCAAAATATTGGACACCTCAGCAACACATCCAGAATTTCTATAAGGTTCTTGTTTTTGGTTTTTGGTTTTTTTTTGTTGTTGTGAGATGGAGTCTCAGTCTGTCACCCAGGCTGGAGTGCAATGGCATGATCTTGACTCACTGCAACCTCCACCTCCCGGGTTCAAGCACTTCTCCTGCCTCAACCTCCCAAGTAGCTGGGATTACAGGCACCCGCCACCATGCCAGGCTAATTTTGTATTTTATTACAGATGAGGTTTCACCATGTTGGTCAGTCTGGTCTCAAACTCCTGACCTCAAGTGATCCACCTGCCTCAGCCTCCCACAGTGCTGGGATTATAGGCATGGGCAACCGCGCCTGGCCTATAAGGTTCTTTTTTATAATTTCTATTTTTTTACTGATATCCTCCATTTGGTGAAACATTATTTTATACTTTGCTTTGGTTGATTAAACATATATATGTATGTACTTTTTTTGAGAAGGGGTCTTGCTCTGTCACCAGGCCAGAGTGCTGTGGTGTGACCATAGCTCACTGCAGCCTCAAACTCTTGGGCACAAGCAATCACAAAACTCAAGGCCTGTCTCAGCTTCGTGAGTAGCCGGGACTACAGGCACACACCACACCTGGCTCATTTTTAAGTATTTTGTAAGAGATGGGATCTTGCTATGTTGCCTAGGCAGATCTTGAACTCTGGGCTCAAACAATCCTCCTGCCTCAGCTTCCCAAAGTGCTGGGATTAAAGTAAATATATTTGAGCTGACCCAAAAAGTTTGTCTACTAAGTTTGACCAATACCTGGGCTTCCTCAGGAACAGTTTCTACTATCTGCTTTTCTGCTTTTTTCCCTGTGTCTGACAACAGTCATCCTTTCTTCTTTGCATATTAACTTTTTTGCTGAAAACTGGCATTTTAAATAATAAAATGTGGCAACTTTGGAAATCAGATTCTCCAGCTCCCCAGGGTTTGTGGTGGTTGTTATTTGTTCAGAGATCTTTTTGAGTTAATTATGTGAAGCCTGCATTCTTAGTCATGTGCGGCCACTGAAGTTTCTGCTCAGTTAGCACAATGGTCAGTGAACAATTGGACAGAGATTTATTTCCTTAAATACCTGTATGATGGTTTTCTGTAACAACTTGACCAGGCTAGTTGGTAAAACTAGCCCAAAAAGCTGGTAAAACACTGTTTCTGGGTGTGTCTATGAGGACATTTCCAGGAAAAAATTGCATTTGAATTAGTAGTCTGAGTAAAGAAGTTCAATCCTGCTGTGGTTTAAATGTGTCCCCCCAAAAGTATATGTAGGATGTTTAAGCCCAAGGCAACAGTGTTGAGAGGTGGGACCTTTACAGGGTGATTAGGCCATGAGGACTCTGTTCTCACGGTTGGATTAACTTGGTTACCATGGGAGGAAGTCCTGATAAAAGGATGAGTGTAGCCTCCTTCCCTCACTCTCTTGCCTGCTCTTGCCATTCTGCGCTCTGGCATGGGATGACACAACAGGAGGACCCTCACCAGAGGTGGGCCCCTTGGCCCTGAACTTCCCAGTCCCCAGAACTATAGGAAACAAATGTCTGTTCTTTATAAATTGCTTAGTTGCAGGTATTCTGTTGTATGACAGCACAAAACAGACTAAGACAAGCTCTCATCAATGTGTGTGGGCACCACCTAATCCACTGACGGTGAATTTTGTCCAGATACAATAAAATAGTGAGGAAGGGTAAATTTGCTCCCTCTGCGTGAGCTAAGACATCCATCTTTTCCTGCCTTTGAACATCAGCACTCCTGGTTCTTTTTTTTTTTTTTTTTTTTTTTTTTTTGAGACAGAGTCTTTCTCTGTCGCCAGGCACCAGGCTGGAGTGCAGTGGTGTGATCTTGGCTCACTGCAACCTCTGCCTCCCAGGTTCAAGCAATTCTCCTGCCTCAGCCTCCCAGGTAGCTGGGACCACAGGTGCACACCACCACGCCCAGCTAATTCTTTTGTATTTTTAGTAGAGACAGGGTTTCACCATGTTGGCCAGAATGGTCTTGATCTCTTGACCTCATGATCCACCTACCTTGGCCTCCCAAAGTGCTGGGATTACAGGCTTGAGGCACTGCGCCCGGCCCCCTGGTTCTTAAAACTATGGGCTTGGAGGACTAACAGCACCAGCTCCTTGGGTTCTCAGGCCTTTGGGTTTGGATTGAATGATGTCGTGGAATCACACCACTGGCTGGCTCTCCAGCTTGCAGACAGTAGATTATGGAACTTCTTAGCCTCTATAATCGGGTGAACCAATCCATCATAATAAATCTCTACATCCATCTATCTATCTATCTATCTATCCATCCATCCATCCATCCATCCATCCATCCTATTGGTTCTGTTTCTCTAGAAAATACTGACTAATGCAGCCCAAATCCAGTATGTCCCCTGGTCTTTGCCACAGGGCTCTGTGTATGTGTGTCTGGCATGCCTTCTACACTCAGCCAGCAAGTTAATTGCCAACTCTGCTTTGACTTTCACTTCCTGCTGGCATAGGGCCTCAGGGTCAGCCAGAGGTGACAGCTCAGGGCCTTCTTAGGTCTTTCCTGAGCCTGTACACACCTCTGAGCATGTGCACAGTCTTCTGCATGCTTTGCAAATTACCCCAAGCTGGTAGCTTAAGACAACACCATTGTATCATATGACATTTCACAACTGTAGGGTCAGGAACGTGGGGAGGACTTAGGTGTGTGAATTGCTGTATGAGGTCTCTCATGTAGTGACAGGCAGATATCAGCAGGGCTGGAGTCATCAGAAGGCTTGACTGAGTCAGCCATCCAGGTGATTCACCCACCTGGCTGGACACTGATGCTAGCTGCCAGCTGGTAGCCCAGGGGTTGTTGAATGGAACCTCTCCATGTAGCCTCTTGCTGTAGCCTGGGCTTTCTACGGCATGGTGGCCCGAGAAGGCTCAGGCTTCTTATTTGGTTGTTCAGATCTTCAAGAATCCAAAGCCAAAAGGGCTTTAGCAAGCCCAGCAGGAGGGAGCTGTCAGCCTTTTATGACCTGGCTTTAGTCACAGGCACCATTTGTTTGTACTCTTGATTGGCTGGGTACTCTTGGTTAAAGTAGTCTGAAAACCTCCTTTTGCTTCTCATGCCACCCTGGGGGCTTCCTGGGACATGCCCTGGCTGCATGAAGACTGGACCATTTGCTTTTGAGAAGTAAAGATTTCAGTCCAGGATGGCAGGGGCTTCTAGATTTTACTTCTTGACCAGCTGCAGACCACACATTTGAGCCCTCCCAGGTCTGGTGAAGGGAACAAAACTCACTACCTGCCCAAGTTCCTGTTCTGACCTAGTTTCTCTGCATCCCCGAGGCTACAGTTTCCAAGAAGGCCAATTCCTTCTAAAACCAAACTCAAGGCTGGATTTAACGCCAAGAGCTTTCAGTTATTTCTGTGCATCTGACAATGTGGGGACTCCTTCCTTCCCGCTCCCCAGAAAGGACTTGGGTTAAGATTTACCAAGACTCAACAAAGCACAAAAAGGAAGTGATTTCTCTGTGAGAGGTCTCACTCAGGTGCCAGACTGTGCCATCTCCCAGCTCCAGGCTCGCCCTCTTGTACGGACAATCGGGGGTGAGAGAGTGGCTGTGCCTCATGCTAGGGACAGATGTGCTAAGGCCTCACCTGTCACCCTCTTGGCAGGGGTCACCAGGCTTTCTTGAAGTCTCCTCAAGCTGAGAGTCACACTCATTTTCCAAAGGTCTAGCAGCAGATATGCAAAGATTATGTGCTTGTCAGAAACAGGTAGCATTTTCTGCTGTCTATGGCAAAAATACACTATCCCAAGGGCTGGTATCCAGGAGGCAGAGGATCCGGGATACACCCATCTCTCCTTCCTCCAAGCCTGTGGCAGGTGGCTTGCCCTTACCTGGGTGGCATGGAGCCAGTCCTTGACCTCCCCAACCCTCCCTGCCCCTCTTCAGACTTCCTTCCCTGGCACCTGACCACAGGCATGGAGGCTAAAGGCCCTTGATGGACAGCAGTGAAGCTTTAGCACCTTGAGCACAGTCTGTTAACATGGTGATTTGTCTGCAGCTCCTCTGGGGTATCAAGTGCACTGGGGCCACAGACAGCAGCCCTGTGAGGTGTGTAGGCTGCTGTTCCTGCTCAGGACAAAGAGACAGCCTTCAGGCTCCCAAGCTTCTGTTCATGGAAATGGTCTGCTTTGCTTATTTTAGATGTTAGAACACACATATGCTTTTGTTTGTAGAAAAAAAAAAGACTGGCTAAAAAAGGCTTGAAGACATACATGTGGCCCCCAAGAATATGAAAAGATGCTCAATATCACTAATCATTAAGAAAATGCAAATCAAAAACCACAATGAGATCCCATCTCACACCAGTCAGAATGGTTATGATTAAAAAGTCAGAAAATAACAGATACTGGTGAGGTTGTGGAGAAAAGGAGAGGCTTACACACTGCTATTAGGAATGTAAATGAGTTCAGCCACTGTGGAAAGCAGTCTGGAGCACTGTCAAAGAATCTGCAATAAAATGATCACTTGACTCAGCAATTCCTTTCCTGAGTATATATTCAAAAGACCATAAATGGTTCTACCATGAAGACACATGCGCATCTATGTTCATTGCAGCACTATTCACAATAACAAAGGCATGGAATCAACCTAAATGCTCATCAGTGGTGGATTGGATAAAGCAAATGTGATATGTATACATCATACTACACAGCTGTAAACAAAATGAGATCATGGTTTTTGCAGCAACATGGATAGAACTGGAGGCCATTATCCCAAGCAAATTAACACAGGAACAGAAAATCAAATACCACATGTTCTGACTTATAAGCTGGGGCAGGCGCATCAGCTCACACCTGTAAGCCCAGTATTTTGATAGGCCAAGGTAGGCAGATCGCTTGGGCTCAGAAGTTCAAGACCAGCCTGGGCAACTTGGAAAAATGCTGTCTCCACAAAAAATACAAAAATGAGCCAGGCTTGATGGCCTGCTCTTGTAGTTCTAGCTACTCGGCATGCTGCAGAGGGAGGATGGCTTGAACCCACGAGGCAGAGGTTGCAGAGAGTCAAGATTATGCCACTGCACTTCATCCTGGGCAACAGAGCCAGACCCTGCCTCAATAAATAAATAAATAAATGGAAGCTAAACATCGAGTACACATGGGCACAAAGAAGGGAACAATAGACACTGGGGCCTATTTGAGGGTGGAGGGTAGAAGGAGGGTGAGGACTGAAACACTACCTACCTGGTACCATGCTTATTATCTGGGTGACAAGATAATTCGTACACCAAACCCTCATGACACGTCATTTACCCATGTAACAAACCCACACATGTACCCCCTGAACCTAAAATAAAAATCAGAAAGGAACAAGTCAAATTAAATCAAAACTTTAAAAAATAACAAATTAAAAATTAAAAAAAATCCAAAGAAAATATATCCCAGATAAGAAGCATGCATCTAGTGGACCTCCAGGGGCACTATTCCTTAACTAAGGCTTGGCCTCACTGACTGGGCTTTCTCCCAGTGCTCAGGGTTCCTGTGGGGAAGACAGTTCTAGGTGAGGGACCATGCCCACCTGCACCGTCAGCTCTGGGCTTACTCCCTGGCCCTTCTCAAGGTGCCTTCTCCCACTACCACAGCCTTTCTCTCCTCTCCTCATTCCATTCTTTCATCCTTGAAAGTGTCAAAGCCTCTTAGGGCATTTGGTCCAGAGAAGACGAGAGCAGCCCAAGAGCTGGGATGAGCGTGGAGATGAAGACCCGGAGCTGAGTGGGAGCCCCAGGCCAGGCCACCCAGAGCCCCTGCTCTCCCACTCCTTCCTGATTGGCTGGTGAGACACAAGCCAGAAACCAAGAGACTAGGTGCTCGCCTCCCTCTGTCTAGCCATCCTCCACCCCTGGTGCTCCTAGAACACCCATCAGCCCTACTGTGTTCCCAAACCTCCTTCTTCTCTCATTTGGCCACCACATATATCCAAAGACAGCCGTAGTAAGATTCATGCTCAGATACTCTTCGAGGTACCAGCACTATTGAAGACCAGAGCCCTAAAGAAATTAGAAATTCTCATGGTGGAGTGGCAGGCACCGTGGCAGGGAAGAGACCTTCCTTGTGCCCCTAAAATTTTCAGCTCCAAAGCCAGTTCTGTCATTGAGACCAATTGCTACTCCATGGGCCCACTGGCGCTGAGCCACCTGGGCAGAAGGTTCCCTGGCAGCCTTCCGCCAAGATTTCTCAGCCCCAGTCAGCACTGAGGATGAAGAAGAAATGTTTTTCCAGATTTTGTATTATAATATTAGAAAGAGTAAGTCACCAGCCTGGTGCAGTGGCTCATACCTGTAATCCCAGTGCTTTGGGAGGCCAAGGCGGAAGGATCGCTTGAACCCAGAAGTTCAAGATCAGCGTGGGCAATATAGCAAGAACTCACCACTACGAAAAATTAAAAAAATTAGCTGGGCATAGTGCCATGTGCCCGTAGTCCCAGCTATTCTGGAGGCTGAGGTGGGAGGATCACTTGAGCCCAGAAAGTGGAGGCTGTAATGAGCCATGATCATGCCATTCCATTCCAGTCTGGGTGACAGAGTGAGATCCTGTCTCTAAAAACGAAAAGAGTAGCTCACAAGCAGCACAAGCAGTGGGCTATTTACAGGGCAGCCACGGCCCTTCATTACGGTCTTGTCATTCATCCAGCCTTTTAGGAACAGCAGATGCCTTTGGATATCCAAGGGGGAGGGGCAGAGAGAACCAAGAGACATGATTCTAACGTGGGCTAGCTGCCGTTTCACACAATTTAATGAAAGTGAGACTCGATAATTGCACAAGAAAAATAAAAGCGTAAAACATATGAGTAAGTTCACAAAAAAAAAGCATGCTTTTTACAAACCACCAGTGAATCAGTTTTCTGCTCTGAAAGGCAAAGCAATAAATTACTTCAAGTTAGCACTGACAATGGGGACCAGCACCACATGTGGTAGCATCATGGGGATCCTCTCTGCCTCAGGACTGAAGTCAGGTTGTGGGGGGCGAGCGGCAGGAAAACCTGACCTCAATATGGGGGCGTCCTGGAATGGGGCCAGCAGGCAATCCCACAGCGGAAGCCCATCCTTTGTCTCTCCTGGAAAATACATTTCGACTGATAGCTTCTGTCTTTCTCTCTCCACTGGGTTTTTCCAGCACAATCTTTTGCTGCATTCTGTATCTGCTGCAGTAAATAGAGACACCCCATTGCATCCCTAATTTAAAAAATACTCGTAGGCTTTGTCAAGCTCCCCTTTTTCCTGGGCTCCACTTCTCTCTCCAACCTTGAGCTGCCAATGGCCCCTCGGCCCTAATGCCATTAGCACATGGCTACGATGCTTTGAAAACCACTTTACTTAATGAAGAAGGAACCACAGCTTTCTGCTTAGCAGGAGCAGCTTAGCATGGAAAGAGTCTACTCTGTCCACCTGAAATGCTTTCAAGAACAGGACATTTTCCTTCCAGTTCACTTACAGCCTTTCAAATGAAATATAGGGACTTCAATTTCCCTCTGAGCTGAGAATATTTGTAGTTGAAGAGGAACAGGCTGGGTCTGGGGAGCTTCTATATTAAATATTGTTACATTATGGGGCAAGAATATTGTGAGGGTTTCCCACTGTGTCTCACCATTGCTTTTGTGTTATGCACTGCTGGCACCAGAGAAAATAGCAATTTTTCTGAACTTGACATTATATAAGAAGATTTCAAATATAGTATTCCACACCAAAACCCTGCCCATATTAAGTCTGGCTGAAGCACATTGGTTTTTCTTTTGGCTGATACAATTTCCTGCAGGTTCACCGAGTGTGATGGTTTGAACAGATTGTGGCAACAGATGGAAAAAATAACCATCTGATTTTGACATAACGCTGAGAAATAGATTTGATGGGCATTAATTAGAAGAAGCCATACACAGAGACGACAATGTCAAAATAGTGAGATTTGCTATAGGTCAAAAGAGGTTTAAACACAGAATAGGAAGGAAAAAAGAAACTCCTATAAGAGGGTGTGAAAAAAGGATTCTGAAATAGAGAAAACACCTATTTCCAAGGCTGTGCTGTCTTCCTAGAAGATTGTTTGCTAAGCTGGGCGGGGTGGCTCACATCTGTAATCCGAACACTTTGGGAGGCCGAGGAGGGCAGATCATGAGGTCAGGAGTTCAAGACCAGCCTGGCCAACATAGTGAAATGCTGTCTCTACTAAAAATACAAAAAAATTAGCCAGGCATGGCAGCATGCGCCTGTAATTCCAGCTACTAAGGAGGCCGAGGCAGGAAAATCCCTTGAACCCGGGAGGTGGAGGTTGCAGTCAGCCAAGGTTGCACCATTGCACTCCAGCCTGGGCAACAAGAGTGAAACTCTGCCTAAAAAAAAAAAAAAAAAGATTGTGTGCTAATTTGCAATGCTTTGGTTCCCAAGAAATCCTTGAGCTGGGCATATTAACCATTTCATAACGTTAAAGTCTGTAACATGAGGCAGGGAAATGCCTCAAGGTACATACATGTGTGGTTGCAATGATGACACAGCAACACAAGAGACTGAGAAACGCCCACCCCTGTGCTGTAGCCTGTCACAGTGAGCACGGAGGCTGAGCTGGCAGGGCCTGCAGGAGGCTGCTCAGTGTTGGTTATCTCTGTCCTCCAGAGAGAGGTTTGCTGTATTCATTTTCAGTTCTGTTCAACACAGCATGATAAAGTTTGAATATTTAAATACGGTGTTTAATCCAGTGTAGGGCCCACAGTAAGCACTTGGTTGGGACAGTGTGTCTTTAGACATCGTTAGGTGTCTGCGGTGAGATCATCATTCTGGTAACCGGTAAATGAATGGCTGTTTGAAGCTGCCTAACTCTTCCAGACTCTTAGGAAGACCTTGTTTCAGTGCCCGTGGCTCCAGGATCTGGACTGAACCTGGACGGGGCTGAGCTGGGAGAAGGAAGGAGCTGAGATGCACCCAAAGGCACAAAGGGAGAATGTCTCCATATACAGGAGTCTCTTGACTCGTATGAGCTTGGAGGCCAAGACTCCTATTTTTAAAGTATGATGGAGGGTGGTAACTATTAAAACTAAACAAACAGATCTCCATTTTCACCTGGCAAGCAAATGCTTCCAGTTATTAAGCAGTATTAGGTATATTTAACTTAATTATAAACACAATGACACCATCTGTATTATGTCTAAAGAAGAATACACAGAAACTGTGAAACTGCCTTCCAAACGTAAGAGAAACATTTCTGTGCTTCTCTTCTGCCTTCCAAATAGGATGATCCACGCTAACTCTGAACAACACGGGGAAGCTTCGCTAAGGTGACTCCGCAGCAGTCCACCAAATCACTCCATTCCACAATGTGCTGGTACCCAGCCCAAGAGCCATCTCCCCTACCCCACCCCCATACCCACACCCAACTCTCAGCCGTCAACCTGCACCACACTCCCTCAGGCAACTAGGTCCAGGAGCCATTGGTGAACAGACCTACAAGCCCAAAGGCTGAGGGAAGCTGTCTTGGACCATTCCTGCTGCCATAACAAAATACCTGAGACTGGGGAATGTATAAAGAATAGAAATTTATTTCTCAAACTTCTGGAGGCTGGGAAGTCCCAGATCGAGGTGCTAGCAGGCTGGGCATCTGTGAGGGTTGTTCTCTGCTTTCCAGAGGGCACCTCACGGCTGCATCCTCACAAAAGCAAAAGGGAGGAGCACTTGTCCTCACACGGCAGAGAGATGGAAGAGGGCGAACCCACTTCCTCAAGCCCTTTTAGAAGGGCCCTAGTCCCATCCAAGCAGGTTCGGCCCTGATGACTTCATCACCTCCTAAAGGCCCCACTTCTTAATACCACAACATTGGCAGCAAAGTTTCAACATGTGAATTTGGGGGGACATTTTCAGACCATAGCATAGGCCAAGCCAGCGACCTAAATCAGCAAACCCAGATCTTCATTCTTAAACATCAGCAGATAACTAAGAATTACTAGACACTTGGGAAAACTCACAATAAGAGAGAAGAACTTACCAAAGAGGCAGAACAGCTGACCAGGAAGAAACTCTCAATAACTGCAGGGACAGAAGAGAATGTCATATAATTCCAACTAGTTTCCTCAGACATCAGGGAAGGAGTGGAAACCATAAAGAGAACCAATGCTGGTTAAAGTATTCAGTCTTAAAAGAGAAGTGTCCTGATGTCTGCAATCAGACTGTATTTCTTAAAATGAGATGGATTAATGTCTGGGTGCATGGATCGCCAGGTGCACAGATGTGGGATAAAGCAAGTGTAGCCACCTGCTAATCAGGGAATTAGTGGTGGGTATCCAAGCATTCACCATCCAATTGTTGCACCAAAATTTCATTTTGGAAATTTCCCTACTAAAATGTATGGGGAGGGAAATGAGTACTCAGGGGAATGAGAGAAGAGATGACAGTAGTTGAAAGATGTCAACACAATTTTGGAAGCTAAAGAGCAGAGGGATGTGTGGTTCTGACTTAGTAGACCAGAGAGAGCTAAGAGCCTGGAGGGCAAGAGCCAAGAAGCCAGACAGTCTTGTGCAGGACTCAGGGAAGGCTCAGGAACTGGAGGTCTCTGAAGGTTGAGATGAGGTGGTGACCAAAAGGGAGAAAACTGGGTGAAAAGCTAAGCAGCAAAGAGACTTCCTTGTCCATTTCCCATTGTGTCCAACCAGGTATAAACCATTACTTTCTGTCCTCAGAGATGCCAGGAGCAGGGGAGGGCAGGGGCCTGGCAGTGAAAATCTATCACGGTAGACGAGGAAACCTTCCAGCCCCATTCTTAATTCAGCCTGAGAACAAGGCAGCCAGGCAGATCCTCACCCGTCTCTAGGCAGGAGAGTGGAGGATTCTTTCCCAGGGAAATGTACAGCCAAGGAGAAAAGTTCTATTGATATAGAAAGTCAGGTGCCAAAGAAGTGTCCATTCCCTGCCCAAACACTGCAGTGAAGTTCTCAATAACTGATCAATAATCAGCAGCTCCTACTTGCATTCGGGTGTGTAGCCAGGATCACCATGGCGGATGCCTCACCGCCAGAAGCAAGAAGTGAACACATTGACCCACCCAGGAGAAGGAACTCAAGGGAAGCAGAGGAAATGGAAGAGAATTCAACATTTTCCCCCAAATTACAATTAAGATCCTCAGTGAGAACAAATAACATTGTTCCCATGAAATAAAAACAGCATACTACCAAAAAGTAACCTTTTTAAAATAAAAAGGAGTTCTTGGAAATTGAGATTTAGATTGCAGAAATAAAAAAGGTTATGGAATTAGCAGAGAAAGTGGTTGGATTCTAAAAGTAGAAGAAGATGACCAAAAAGGCCAGGTGCTGTGGCTCACTCCCAACGCTTTGGGAAGCTAAGACAAGAGGATCGGTTGAGTCCAGGAGTTCGATACCAGCCTGGGTAACATAGCAAGACCCCATCTCTACAAAAATTTAAAAACTAACGGGGCAAGGAGGCACCCATCTGTAGTCCCAGCTACTTGGGAGGCTGAGGTGGAAGGATTGCTTGAGCCTGAGAGCCTGAGGCTGCTGTGAGCTATGATTGCACCGCTACTCCAGCCTGGGCAACAGAGTGAGACCCCATCTAAAACAAAAAAGATGGATAGCAGCTAAGAAAAAAAGTTAAGAAAATTAAAACATCAATTCACAAAGACCAACATCTGTCTATCAGTAGGTACAGAAAGAAAAATATCAGAAAAAAGAAAATTATTAAAGTAGTCCATAAAGTTTTCTTAAAGAAAGGAAACAATGATTAAAAAACACCCACACCAAGGTATATCATGAAACTTTAGTACATCAGAGATGAAGAGAAGATTTCAAAAGTTCCAGAGAGAAAAACAGGTCTGAGAATCTGAATGGTCATGGCCTCTCAACAGTGGCACCGTCAGAGAGGGAAGTCGTGCCTTCCACACAGCCAACCTGGAGTCCTGCTTGGACCATGGACCTTGTTGGAGGCCAGTGAGAGATGTGCTCCATCAAAATGATGGTGTCATCTAGGAAGGGCAAGTTATAGATCTAGAGAACAGGGCATCTAAGCAGAAGAGGAAGTGGGGATGCAAATAGGAGGATAACAGGACTCAGGGTCCCGCCCCCCTGTCTGAATGGAGCAGGAAGGCAGTCAGCTCTGAGAAGCACATCTTCAAGAAGAAATGGGCTACAAGCCATGAACAGCATCAAACTAACAGGACAGAAAACCTCAGTGTTCAGTGGAAGTGAGTGCTAAGGAAAATGCATTAGAAATCTCAAGAAAACAAACACGAAAATAGCAAAGCTGTGGCCCAACAACAAAGCAAACTGAGAGGTGGCATGATTTGGGGGAACTGATAAATGATAAGAGCAGAGTCTGCTTGTCTTTGGCACAGGGAGCGTTCTCCTTAAAGGGCACCAAGTCAGTGACGCAGAATGCCACGTCCTTCCCTAGGACCTGGTTCAGTCACATCTTTCATTCTGCAGGGAATGTTAGTTGTGAAATTATAGGCATGTAAATATTCTCTGGAGTTGTTCTGTATTTAAAATCAATCTATATGGAGTACAATATAGAAAACTCAAAATTGTAAAAAAAGAATCCACGACAGGTGGATAAAGGAAAAAGGAAAGTAGAATAGCGGGAGGAAAGGCAGGATGCACAAAGCATGTTTCTCCTCTCACTGAAGGGGTGTGAGGGTAACTCCACGTGTCCACTTGAGTGGGCCTTGAGGTGCCCAGATTGAACATTCTTTTGGGTGTGTCTGTGAGGGAGCTTCTGGAGGAGACTGAGATCATTAATTGGTGGACTCAATAATGCAGTTCCCCTCCCCAACCCATCAAGGGCCTGAATAGACCAGAGGAAGAAGGGAGGATATGTCCCCTTCCTGCCTGCCTACTTGTGTTGGGGCATTGGCCTTTTCTTGCCCTTGGACTGGGATTTACCCCATTGCGTCCCCTGGTTCTCAGGTATTAAGATTAGAATGAATTACACCACTTGCTTTTCTGGGTCTCCAGCTTGCAGAGAGCAGACTGTGGGACTTCTCTGCCTCCATAATTACTGAAGCCAAGCCCTTACAATAAATCTCCCTATAGGAATGTAGGTAGGTAGATAGATTGATAGAGTGACATGTCACCTATTTGTTCTGTTCTCTGGAGATCACTAATACAGTGGGGAGTCAAATGAAACTGCCTAAAACTGCCTACAGTGAGTGGGAAAAACCAACCCTCAAGCTTAGTATTTGACAATATATAGGAGACCAACAGGAAACCTAGTAATAGTACTGTTGACCCTTGAACAACAAGGGTTTGAACTGCGTGGCCCCATCTATACACGGAGTTTTTTCAACCAAACACAGATGGAAAATACGGTTATTCACTGATTGCAAAACCCTAATATAGAGAGGGGTCGACTTTTCCTACATGTGGGTTCTGTGGGCCGAGTTCTGGACTTGAGTATGTGTGGATTTTGGCATACCCAGGAGTCCAGGAAACAATCCCCCATGTATAGCAAAGGATGACTGTTATTAGTATTTTCAAGTATTTAGAAGGTATAAACCAAAAACAAAATTCGACAGACCCCTCCCCGTACAATCATCTGAATGAACTTCCTCCTCTGCCAGGGCACTCCAAAATTTAACCCGAAAGACTGGTTCAGGACATGACAGGAAGCAGGGGTTGGATGTGCCTCATTATACCCCTCCAGCATCAACATCAACACAGACCTTAAGTCTAATAAGAAACGTTTACAGTCTATTTTTTCTGAAGCCTGCTACCTGGAGGTTTCATCTGTGTAATAAGAACCCTGGTCTCTACAACCCCTTATCTTAACCCACACATTCCTTTCTACTGATAATAACTTTTTCATCCAATTGCCAATCAGAATATGTTTAAATCTAGCCATCACCTGGAAGCCCCCACTCCCACTTCAAGCTGTTCCGCAGTTCCTCATGGAACCAATGTACATCTTCACATGTATTGATTGACGTATTATGTCTCCCTAAAATGTATGAAAGCAAGCTATGGCTTAACCACCTTGGGCACATGTTGTCAGTACCTCCTAAGGCTGTGTCAGGTGGGCACGTCCTTAACCTTGGCAAAATAAGCTTTCTAAATTGACTGAGACCTGTCTCAGATATTTTGGGTTCACAGAGGGGCCAGGAGATGTGGGGCCAAGTGGATGCCAAATCCTCATCTCTCAGCCCAATAAGTTGTTAGCTACTATCTGCTCCTGATAAATCAGGAAACAGAGTACCTTATTTTAGAGTTACAGAGGTAATTACCAGAATCAAAAAATGCTTTCTCTTAAGATTGGGATAGGAGATAGGGTGGGAAATAAATGTTTAATGTACTTCTAGACTGTTGGATTTGTCTTTGTGCACATGTTACTTTGATAATAGTTTTGAATTATCTTTAAATGAATAAAGTAAGCTGTATAGATACATACTAAAGGGTGTTCCTGAGATTGCAAAACAAAATTTAAATGGTGCACACTTTTAAAATAAATAACAGGGATAGAGAAAGAGACTGAGTGATTGCTGCCATGCCTTTTAAGAGAGTACATGCATATTTGTGTTTGAGGGGCACAAGCCCCTGGAATAAAGTGTATCAAACACTAGGACTGAATGTCCTAGAACTGGGGGAGGAAGAAGAGTTGTCATATTTTCTTTTGTTTACTT
Organism: Cacajao melanocephalus; assembly: GCA_963573385.1. NCBI lineage: Eukaryota > Metazoa > Chordata > Mammalia > Primates > Pitheciidae > Cacajao > Cacajao melanocephalus. Next base: position 20,888 of record CAUYLG010002545.1, read on the forward strand.
CTGTTTTATGTGGCTACTTTTGATATGCGACATAAATTGATACATGTCTACCTTGTAGAGTGCTTTCTGTTGAAACTAAGGTTTTCACTAATATCTACTATTTGTCTAATATCTTATTTTTACTCTTAAATTTTGCCTCAATCATAGAAAATTCTACCTTTATTTTGGTTACAACTCAATCTTTGCAAACATACTCTCTGCCCAAAGGATTCAGGTTCTGTTGAATAAAGTAACAGTTGAGTGCTTCCCAGGCAGGCATGACGTGCTGGCCTCGAAGAGGGCTGTCTGGCTCTGAAGGCGTGGGCAGGAAAGCAGCAGGTCTGAGCGTCTGATAATGCTTGGACAATGGCCTGATTTGAACGTACTTTTAATTTCTGCTGGCAAGTCCAGAGTTCTTACAGCAGAGTCTTTCCATTTGGCTGCTCCCTACAATGGCTTTTCCAAACTGAATGCTAACCAGGTGGGGCTATAGTTGTTTGCGGGCAGGCAGTGCCTTCATTCAAAGCCTACAATTTCCTTCTCTGTGCCAGGGAAATACACAGCATGAGAGCACTCTGTGTCCAGTCAGTGCCTCCAATCCAATATGATGAAGGGTCCCAAGTGAAGGAGAAGGCAGATGGAGAGACTCGTGGGAACAGCGAGTAGGCAAGGCTTGGTGCCACGAGGAGATGGCTGTCAGTCACCTGACAGTCATAGACAGAGAAAGGAGAAAACCATGGGTTCGCAGGAATAGCAATGAGGGTCTTAATGTTTTTCTTTGAAAAATCCAATTCTTTGTACTCTCCAAATTCCCAAATAATCAAAGGGAATGAGAAACATTGAGTTGTCCCATGCCCAGGTTCACAGCACCTTTCCTGACAACAAATAACTGGGTGGGGGACAGGCGTGAGTTGCCCTTGCCCTTCTGAGGGGCTGGCCTGCAGTTCCTTGGCTGGGAGCTACCCTTGCGCCTATTCAGCCTCACTGCCTAGTCTGTGCACAGCATCAATGGTGGCCTCTTAACTGCCTGCTGGAAGTTGTAATAAGCATTAAAACGTGTGTGGAGACCGTATTGGAAAGTCCAAACACGAAGTCAAAATCATGCCCAGAAAGGAGAAGCCAGTGAAGAATAAACTTAACTGACCTGCCCTGTTTCCTCTTCTGTGAAAGGAGGACAGCATGGCCTGCCCTGCACATTTCTATGGGAAACTCAAGCTCTGGTGTTGTCAACGACAGAACTCAGCCTGCAGGCAGCATCTGCCCATCAGGAATGCTCCACCAGGACTTTTGCTATGTTTGATAGACAGTGTAGAGAGCAGGGTGGGAGGCTCTCCCAAGCTGGAACAGGGCCCCTCTTGAAAGTTGAACACACCATCATTTTTAATTACAGATACTTCCCTTTACTTTGCATTTTTGTAATTTTCTATTGAGGATAAATTCTCAACATTAAAGTGCAGAGTTCAATGAATTTTGACATAGGTATACACTCAGGTAACCACCACCCCACTCCAGATACTCAGCACTTTCAGCCTCCCACTGTGCCTTCTCTAATTCAGAACCTACCTGGGAGTAACTGCTATTCTGACATTGATCCCTTTATTATGTTTGCCTGTTCTAGAACTTCTTATGGACAGAATTATATAGTAGGGGATCTTTTATGTATGTCTGACTTCTTTCAGGATTCTGTCTAAGAGACTCACCCATTTTGCTACGTGGAGTTCTTTCCCTTTTCATTACTGTGTAGTATTCCATAGGGTGACTATACCACCATTTATGTCTTTCTACCACTGATGGACACTTGAGTTGTTTCTAGTTTTGAGTCACAATGAATGAAGTTATCATGAGTATTCTTATATATGTGTTCTGGTAAACATATGCACCTAATTTTGTGCATTCTTTCCAGAAGAGGAATTGCTGGGTTACAGAGCATGAGTATTTAGCTTTATAGTACTGCTCTGTATTTTCTAAAGTGGCCATACTATTTTACACTCCCAGCGAAGATGAGTGAGAAATCTAGCTACTCCACATCCTTGTCAACACTTGCTATTTTCAATTTTAGACATTCTAGTAGGTGAGCAATTTTCCACTTAAATTTATAATAGCACTAATTACACTACAATGAGTATGGCAGTCTCCTAGTTGTTCATGAATATCTATTTTTCCATACCTTAATATATTAATTACAGACTTTTAGCTGGTTACATAGTCACTCAGCTAGCAGCTATATTTCCAACTCCCCCCTTGCAGCCACATGTGAGCCCTGGACTAAGTTCTGATCAATGGTATGTGACAGAAGTGGTGTGTGCTACTTCCTGGTATTGCACTGAAATCTATTGATCATACTCTTCATCTTTCCAGCTAGATGGATGGTAACATCCAAATGGGTGACAGCAAAGCTGTCCACCAGTCCTGGTCCACACGTCTACCTCTGATAATGTTATGTAAGAAGTGGGTCGGATGCAGTGGCTAATGCCTGTAATCCCAACACTTTGGGAGGCCAAGGTGGGTGGATCACGAGGTCAGATCGAGACCATCCTGGCCATCATGGTGAAACCCTGTCTCTAATAAAAAAATACAACAATTAGCTGGATGTAGCGGCATGTGCCTGTAATCCCAGCTACTTGCGAGGCTGAGGCAGGAGAATCACTTAAACCCGGGAAGTGGAGGTTGCAGTGAGCTGAGATCATGCCACTGAACTCCAGCCTGGCAACAGAGCTAGACTTTGTATTTAAAAAAAAAAAGAAGTGAATAAACTTCTGTCTTGATTAAACCATTGGATTTTTATCATAGCAGGGAATCATGTATCCAAATAAATACTCTGTGATTGCTCATTTGCCCTCTGGATCGAACACACCTGGGCAGATGTTGTTTCTGTTTGTTTAGTATTCAGGAGGCACCTGGGGGTCTCACAGCCTTCAAAATCCCTTTCAGCTTCATTCTTCCAGCTGGAGGACGTGTTCTAACAACCCAGGGGGCCTGACAGAGACCGATGTGGACTCTATTTTGGAGAGGCTGGCCAGGAAGGCCACACTCTTAACAGCAAATTTCTAGGGTGGGGGAAGGGACAGAGATTGGGTAGGGGTCACAGCATGGTCTCAGAGGCCACTGCATGGTAACAGTGGAGGTGCCGCCCACCCACATCTCTGCAGAGTATGGTCACATTCAAAGGACATCTCAAGACTTTTCTGGAAGCTGCTGGCAGGTCCTAGACTCAACCTTCCCACAGCCCCTCAGAGGACCCCATTTCTCCGCTTGCTGTGCTGACTCTCTCTCTAGGCTCAGCCTGGACACTCCACCCACCATTACAGGTGAGAGGCGGCAGACCGGCTCTTTCTGAAGACATCTCCTGCACTGCCTAAGGCTCCACCCTGGGCGATCTGGAAATGACTCTCAGCCCACCACGCTGCGAAGCAGAAGCAGAGAAGCCTCTACTTTATCCACCTGGCTGTGTTGGAAGCTGAGTATTATTTGTGCTGCCATACTTGAGTTTCTTTCTTATTTGGACTTAACTATTATCTATCCAGTTACCATTCTCCTCTGCGTATAGATGGTGTCAACTTTCTGGCTGGGAAATAAATGTAGAAACTTTCCAAAGCATGGCCTCCATATCCACACACTCGGCGTTTCTGAGGAAACTAGAAAACAGATTGGTTAACATGATCTTTGATATGCTTGAAATTAATATTGGAGGAGGGAAAGTAAGGGGGTCAGAGGTAAGGCAAGATTATAGTTCATTTAGCTACTTTTATTTTTTGAGACAGAGTTTCTCTCTGTTGCACAAGCTTGAGTGCAGTGGCACCATCTTGGCTCACTGCAACCTCCGCCTCCCAGGTTCAAGCGATTCTCCTGCCTCAACCTCCTGAGTAGCAGGATTATAGGCGCGCGCCACTAGGCCCAGGTAATTTTGTACTTACAATAGTGAAAAAAAAAAAAAAACGGTGTTTTGCTATGTTGGCAAGGCTGGTCTTGAACTTCTGACCTCAGGTGATCTGCCCATCTTGCCTCCCAAAGTGCTGGGATTACAGGCGTGAGCCACCATACCCAGCCTGCTACTTTTATATGTATGTTTGAAGTATTCAAACATACATATAAAAGTAAGCCCAGTAAGTGGCCAGGCTGGCATGGGAGGGAGGGCGCATGGGGCCAGGCAGCGGCAAACTTATCTATAACAAAGTGTAAAAAACAAAACAAAACAAAACAAAAAAACAGTAAAAAGGCAAGCTTGGCCACTTTGGGAGACATGGACAATCATGTTGAGAGAAGGGAACAGGGAAGAGGATCAGAGAGAGGAGGGCAGAGGAAGACCTAATGATGGCATCCAAGTCCCTTGTTCTGACGGTTCCCAAAGCACCTTTAGATACAAGTGAGCAAACAGCACAAGCTGAAGTTCTGTCACTTACAACCAAGAGTGCTGTCTCCTGCATTAACACAATAAACGTGTTTGAGGGCAATTTTATACAAGCACTGCGCCAAGAAGCCCTTGGGTTTGTAGCCTGGGCACTGTAGAAAGCTTTTCGGAGTTTTTACTGAATTCTCTCACATCCTTCTGTACGCATTAGGAAACAGGCTAGAGAGGACAGGATTCTGGAAGGTCATGATGCCAGAAGTGTGGGCTCCAGGACAGCCATGCCAAGCTTCTTCTTTGCCCTGGGCTGCCCTCTTATCAGCTTCTGAGCATGTGGGTCTAAAAGCCAAAAGAGGCTTCAGCAGTTGTTGAGAAGCACAACCCTCTTGGTCCCTTCCCTGCAAGGTGTTCCCAAGGTGGCCCCAGGCCTGTCTAGACGCTGCTCCTGTAGGGGCAGCTAGCTCCTCTGCAGGGAGGTCTGTCAGAAAGCGTCCACGGTGGGCAGAAATCCACTTTCTCATCTAATTTCCACCCATCTGTCCTCATTCTGCCCTTCATAACACCACAGAGTAATCCTTCCTCTCTGGACAGTTTTGCAAATATTGGGGTTCTGCTGTCTTGTGCTCCACACATTGATTTTCTAGGCTGAAGACTACCAGTACGTCAACTCCCCTCCCACAGGCTGCTGCTGGCTGCCTTAGACACCAGGCAAGGGCACGGAATTCTAGATGTCTCTGACTAGCGAGGAATAAAGGAGAGTCCTCCCCATCTGTGCAATGCTGGCATGTATAGATCCTAAGCGTGTATGCCTCCTTGGGCATCGAATGCTGTCAAACCAGTTCTGTTCTAGTTTGTTCCCGTTATGTTTCAATCCAAATGGGATGTGGAACATGGATTTGTGGACCCCTACATTTGGAAAAGAGCTTGGAAAAGGCATCTCCTCTAGTTTTTTCCTGTAATAGTCGCCTGCACTAAACCTGAGCACACAGTGCTGCAGGCTTTAGCTGCCATTCTCTCTCTCTGTGCTCCCCAAACCCTCCAGGATGACCACGCTGTCCTCAGGTTTCGGGATATGGAGGGATGAGGCCCAAGGTTACCTTGGAAACTACAGAGCTGTGAGTCAAGGGAGTCTATCAGATTCCAGGTCCCGACTCTTCAGAAGGAGGGTAGTGGCTGCCACGCAGCAGAGGGAGGACGGGTGTGTGCTCCACCCCACCCTGCTTGACACCAGCTTTGTCATCTTAGTCTTTGCTGCACCCAAGCCCTATTCTCAGAGCCTGGGCAGTAAACCACAGGAACCACAGGAGGCCCCTGAAGGGAACTCTGTGATTGCTGGGCCTGGGACTGGCTTGCTTTGTAAACTCTGGCTCTCAGAGCCAGTGCTCAGCAGGAAAACAGCCTGAGTCAGAGCCCCTGCCCCTCAAGAGCAGTCTGTAGTCCAGGGAGGAATCACCTCGCCTGGAGAAGGGTTCCCCAACTCCTCACATTCAGGGGACATCCTGGCTGGTTCTACTGGGAACTGTGTCCCCTTCTCAGGACTGTGTTCCTCAATAGGCCTGCCAGCCTGGCTCGTCACTGTGTGAACCTGTCACCTCTCCCGGGGCAGAGGGAGGATGTCTGGAAGGAGCAGCACCATCTCTGAGGGCCCCCAGATCCTCAAACCTGTGGGCTAGTCACAAACATGTCTCACCAGCGGCCGCACAGGAGGACCATTTGCCATCTAGAGTGGAAAACGATGAACATTTAGCAAAAGGCTTGCACGGGAGTGCAGGGAAACCAAGACTCCAGGCAGCGCCAGCCCCTCCCCCTGGGGAATGGAAGCAGCCCGGTGTGAAATATTCTTGCCCAAAGTCGGCAGCCCAGTGTTCTGGGTGCCACGTGCCTCTACAGGTCAGATTCTCAGCAGAGCTGGCCCAGGGTCTGGGAGTGAAGAAAACCTGGGGTGTTTGCGGGAGACCTGGAAAGGGTGGGGTTCATCCAGGACCCCAGAAGGGGCAAGCTTGTCTATTAAGAGCCGGTGGGGAAAAGGGTGAGAGGGTACCTCTTGATCCTGGGAACGGGTGCTTGATTCAGCAGAGACCAAGGCAGGGATGAGGGACATCCCTCTGGGCCTGGGGGGAGGCAAGAGAGATGGGAGCTGAGGAAGAAGGAGTGGGGAAGAAAAGTGGGGAGAGGGGGAGGGCGGTGGAAGAGTGTAGCCAATGTGAAGAAAGAGGAGGAAAAAGAGAAGGGAGGAAAAAAGAGGTTGGGGGAGGGGAAGGAGGGAGGTGAGCAGGGGCGCGGAGGAGGAGGGAGGAGGAAGAAAGGGGCGGGGCCAGGGGAGGGAAGATAAGGGGGAAGGGAAGAGACAGGGGAGGAGGGGGGAAGGGAGGGGAGCGGAGGAGGGGCCTGTGCGCCCTCCGTTCCCGCGCCGGCCTCTGCGCCCTCGCGAGCCGCAGCATCCCCGCCGCCAACGCCGCCGCCGGGCCTCCCCGCCGCCCCCTCCCCGGCCTGGCCGCCTCCCGCCACCGCCGCCGCCATTCCTGGCGCCCGAGCTCGCCTGGCCGAGAGCCGCCGCGGGCAGGACGCGCGCTCCAGGTAAGCGGCCGGGCTGGCGCGGGAGGGAGGGCGCGCGGGGCCCGGCAGGTGTGCTAGGGGCGGCCTGGACACTCCCCGGAGCCCCCATTCAACACCCCTAGCCTCCTCCCCGGACCCTCGGAACCCTCCCTGAACCCCTGCAGGAGCCCCTTTCCGGGACTCCCGGGATTCCTGGATTCCTTCTTGGATCCCCCCGGACCCCTCCCGGGTCGCCTCCCGGAGACACCTACCCGGAGCTCTCCCTGGACCCCTCCAACACCCTGGACCCCTCTGCCATCCCTCCCCGGCCTTCTCCCCTTCCTGGGTGCCTCCCCAGTGACTGCACGCAGGTGGCTCCTCTGGGCGCGGGGGAGCGGGGGAGCGGGGGCGCGCTGCAGACCGGGACTAGGGAGGGGGAGGCGCGCTCGGCCAGGCCCCGCCGCGCCACTGCGTGCCCGGTCCGGCCCCGCTCCGGCCAGCCTGGACTCCGGCCGGGCCCCCGCGGGCTTCTATTTTGGTCGCGGAGGCCGTGGCCCCTGTGTACTGGACCCGGCGCCACGCACTCAGACAGGTGGGGCAGGTCGGGCCGCAGTGGTCTGGTCCCCGCCTTGGCAGTGAGTGCTCTGCAGGCCTCGGTTTCCTTTAGGGTTTTGGCTGCATTATTCTAGAACAGCCCAGGAGAACCACAAGCCTTAGCCCAGGCTGCACCTGTTGCAGCCGCCTGGTGAGCTGCAAGGGGCTGGCTCCACTGGGGTTATGCCAGTAAAAACATGTAAAGGAGGGTTGAGCTCGTGGTTGTCCTGTTTATTTATCTGGCTTAGTATTTTGGGGGGCAGGTGGGGGTGGGTGGATGAATGGGAGTCTGTATGTGGGCAGTTTGCCTCAAATGAGGCCTGGTGTTGAGGGCTGGGTCCTGCTTTCCGGAACGTTTGCCATATGAAGTTGCTTTGCTTTTGTTTTGAAAACCTCGCTCTGTGTTGAGCACATCCCAGGCTTGTGGGTGGCCAGGTCCCCAAAGGCCAAGCTGGACGTGGGGCCTGGGGCCAAGCATCTCACCCTGCTGTTCTGAGCCTTTTCGAATTCGCCAGGCGCCACTGAACGGAAGTTTCCTTTCCTGGGGGTGAAGTGACACCGGTGGCCTGTCGCCTCATATGTGTCCTAGGCCTGGGGCCTGCCTGCTGGCTGCCCAGGAGAGGTTATTTGGGAATGTTTACTGTGTCCCAGAAACAGGCAGCTCTGGCCAGTGCAGGGGCAGGATTCTGGTAGAGATGATAATGCCCTGATTGTCGTTTTGACAGTTGGTGTCTGTATATATCATGTCTTGGTAGTCAGCCGGAAGAAGAAAGCATGCAGGCTCTGCATACCCACCAGGGAAGCTGGGGTGGGAGGGTGAGGGATGCACTGGCCTGTTTCTGTGGGCAAAGACTGCCCTCCCTGAAGGCCAGACCTTCAGACTGAGAAAATTTTACCTGGTACACTCAGTAAGTCAAACAAAGAAATAAAAACACATCACTGGTGCCAGGAGCAGCCGTGTGGTGCCAGGAGCAGCCGTGCGGTCCCAGGAGGGTGGGCTGCTTAGGACTTGGTAGACAGAGGAACTCAGTGGCTGTATTTCAGAGAGCAGATAGGCAAAGGCCATCATGGGGAGGCAGAGCCCCAGCTGCCATGCCGGCCCAAGCTATTGCAGCACAGTGAAAGGAAGGTAGTCCATGGGAGGGGGCCCACCTCCTGACAGGCACACCCAGAGTCTGCTGAAAATGCAGCCTTGCACAGACCCCTCCCTGAGCACCTGGGGTCCTGGGCAACGGCCTGTCCTGGGCTGAAGTTTGGAGTGCAAGACCAGTAACCATGTTGCACTTGCTGTCCAGTGGGTCTGGGGCCAGGGAGGTGTCCTTGGTGACATCATCCACTTGTGGACAGTCCTCCCTGTGTGGACTGCTGGAGGCGAATGCTCTCTAGAGCTGCCTTCCCCACACCAAGCAGTGTGTCTAGGCCAAAGCTTGGGAGTGCATGCTAATGGCTGGCTTTGAGGAGGGAGGGACCGTCCACTGCTGCCAGCACAGCAGCAAAATCAATAATGCATTGCAAAGATCAATCAATAGTTTTCTCTATCTTCTGTGTTTCTGGATTGAGCCTGTGCAGGCTTCTGCCTCTCTTGGTTCCATTTCTGGTGGGGAGGGAGCAATGGGTGGGTCTAGGAGGGTGGTTGCAGATTCTCCTCCTGACCCCCTAGAGCTAGAGCTCTGGGGAGGACCCATGGAGGTGAAACTTGCTGTGTGAAAATATAGAAATAAACGTGTCATTGGCTGACTGTCGAGCTTAGTTGCTGAGAGAAAGGCTGCTGTCTGTTGTTCCCAACCAAGGCAATGATTTCTTCCCTGAACTTGGACAATTCCAGGAAGAAGACTCAAAGGTGAGAAGGGACGAGGCAGAGGCACCTGGGGTGGGTCCTCTCTTCCCTGGGTCAGGGTCCGCCCTGGGCTTGGCAGGTGCAGCATCCACAGCCCTGCCTATGGCATCCCCATCACCGTTACCATTGCCATCCAGGGTCTAGGGCTGTCCTGGATGTCTCAGGGTGTCACCCAAGAGCTGAGCTTGTAGAGCAGGCTCCCCTGCACACAACAGGGAGAGGTTTGCTGGAGACTTTGCTGTCGAGAGATGACATGGGAAAGCAGAGATTTATTAGGAGGAGCTATCTGCTGATTCAGTCAGGTGGAGAAGGTGTGCCAGGGCCTTCCCTGGAAGCTGGGTGGTGTTTTCGGCATGCTAGTTAAGGCGATCCTTGGGATAAGCAAATTGCTTTGCTGCTTGTGGCTCACTTTCCGCTTTTGTGACCCTCCCTGAGTGAATTTGCATTTGCCTGGGGGTATCACGGCAGGGGCCCCAGCTTTCTACTGCCTTGCTGTGTTTATCCCTGGGGAATCAACAACAGTCTGAGGGTACAGAACCCCACAACCACCTTCCCACAGCACCTGTGCAAGCCTTAGTGGGGGGCTGGGGTGGGGTGGGGTGCAGGCAGTGTCGTGTTATTTGGTCCAGAAGTTTCAGCTGCTGCCCATGAAAGCAATGACTGCATCCCTGTCCTGGATTGCATCTAAGTGGCACCCTGAGATTTCAGGCTTTGATCAAAGCCTGACCCAGAGCTCTCACCTGGATCAACACTTGATCCAAGAATCGCTCCTTTGAAAATGAGGCTATTGATGTGTCTCATGGACATTTGTGGAGTGAATGACCATTTTAAGGAATTCTTTAATTACAGCATTGTGGTTATGTTAGAATAATCTTTACTGTTGCCATAGATACTGAGTGTTGGTAGATGAAATGATGTTTGGAATCTGCCTCAGATGAGTGTGAGGTGGGGATGAGGAGGGGTGGGATTGTCTGAGTGGACAGTTTGGGGTCTGGATGAGAGTACCTGGATTCTTTGTTCTGTTCTGGCTACTTCCATGCACTTTCAAAATTCTCCGTCATAAAAAGTTAATAATGATCAGAGATCTCCAATTCCCCTCGTAAAACGTGCCATTGGATCTTTTACTTCATGATGACACTATTCAAAGGTTTACTTTTAAAAATGTGCCAATATATTAGGTAGAAACATCGCTCCTTAGTGTAGACTATAGAGAATGTGCCCTTTCCATGCACCAATGCGGGCGCTTAGCATGGAAGCTCATCTGGAAGGACACACACCTGGTATTCAGCAGATCATCATGGAGCCGCCTGTGTGGACCTGAGTGCCAGACGCTGCCCCAGGCTCTAGGGACATAGCCCTGACTGAAAGCAGCACTCCATAGTTAGCAAAGGGTGGGGCATGTGTACATGTGAGTGTGTGTGTATAAGTGTGCAGTGGGAGTGTGTTTTAGGGGAGGAGAGGGAAGAGGAAGAGGGAACTCTATACCTTGTCCTCTCGTTGTACTTATGTATGGTTTATTTCTGTTACAAAAAAATTATTTTTGTAATTACAAAATTAATTTTTTAAAAGTGATCTTTATTAGGTCATATACTTTCCTCCAGCATTTTAAATAGAATTTGATTTGTGGAAACTCATGTTTCTATACATCTTAATAACAAATGAATTGGCTTCCGTGAGGCAGTCAGTGAATCAGTAGTCATTGACCCTCTGAGTATGTGCTTTGTGGGCTATGAAGGATAGAAATCAATACACTACTATCAGCATTAGGGGAGACAAGACGAAGACCCTGACGATTAAACAGTAGTATAGTCCAGCGACAGAAGGGTCAGCCTTACCCTCAGTACCGAAACGAAGGCTGAGCCTGGTCGGGAGCCTGCGCCCGGTGGGTCCCCATTGCCGGTTGGCCGACTTGGACCTGGGGCTTGTTCAGGCATTTTCTGCGGTGCCTTTGTTTTCTCTCTACATTTAGTGGAGGATATGTTAAGTAACCTAAAGCTGTAGCAAAAACGTAAAAGTGGTGCGTGCTACAGAGAAGTCTACAAAGTGAAAAGTACAAGTTGCTTAGAATTCTAATAGTTTTTGTATTTTCCGGGTCTGTTGCAAGAAACTAGAGTTGCTTGAGCAGCCAGCACATGATCTGCCTTGATGTAGAGTTTGGGTGTTTGTCGGGCCCTCTGATTTGTATGTGCGTTTTGATTTTGTTTGGAAGGACAGAAAGTTTCCCGTTAGGCCTGCAGTTGGTCCACTTGGTTCTCACTGGGAGTTTGGGAGCTTTAGTTTGTTGTTGTTTCTGACTGGTGTGTCCCGTGTGCTGTGAGGGCACAGCTGGGTGCTGCAGCTGGGCTGTGGCGGGGCTGTGAGCCCTGGCCCATCCTCAGGGGCTGAGGGTCCTGGCACATGTTCATCATTGTGCTGCCGGGAGCCACCTGCCTTCTCGCCTGCATAGAACCACCCCGTGGGTGGACGCACATCCTTTCCCCCCATCTGGATCACAGTTGTCCTGTACAGTCCCCTCCTTCTGAGGGCCCACAAAGAGCTGAGGCATCTGGGGGGAGTCACAGTGCCGGCACCTCTGAGCCCTGGCAGGTCATGCTACTGTGTCTTAGGTTCCGGATGTGAAGGAACTGCTTACCTTTTAGGGCCGTCCCACTCTTGAACCTGTCCGCTTGATGAAGTTTCACTGCTTCCCTGGAAAACATGTATTGAATACCAGTGATGGCTGGGGGCTGCTGGGGAATATGGTCAAGTGGAGGGAGATGGGAGGCTAATGAGAGGGGAGATAGATAGTTCTAGGTCTAGGCGCTCAAGGGGCCAGTGGTTTGTTGAGGGGTGGTTGTTATTTGAAATCAGATGGCCCCCATGCCCTGCTGAGCCCTAGATGTGGGGGAGGTGAGGAATGGTGAGGGGACTTATGAGCAATGGCAGGATGGTGGTGTGGGGTGGGCCTTGCAGGAGCTTGGGCAGCCTGCTCTAGGTGGGAGGCAGGCCGATTGCAGGTCTTCTGCCAACAGGACTGTGATGGGTCCAATGAGGCTGTTGCAGCAAGAGAGGGGTCCAGGATGACCCAAGGGTCTTGGATCGGGCATTGGAAGGGTGAAGTTGCCATCACCCTGAGACTGAGGTCTTCAGGGGAGCAGTTGTGAGGATTCAGATGGATGGTGTGGCTCTCAAGGTAGTACAGGTGAGAATCCTACTGAAGTGTCCCAGTGCAGGTGAGGAGGAGGAAGTTAGAGAAACGGGTCTAGAGTTTGAGGGAGTGCTCTGGGCTGGGACCCTAATCTTGGCAATATATTGTAGCTGTAGAGGTGACATTTTGAAAGCTGAGAGTTTGGATGAGACCACTAGGGAGTCGAGGCAGATGGAGAAGAGAAGTCCGAGGACTGAGCCTGGGACAAGAAACCAAGAAGTGTGTATCCAGCGAGGTAGGGGAAGAACCACAAGGGCCTGGGGGCGTCCTGGAGGCCACATGCAGCTTGTATGAGAGGGAGGGTGACAGCAGAGGTCACAAAGATGAGGACTGAGGATAACCTGGGGTTTATCCATGTGGTCCAGGGTGGTGGGCTGAAGTATAGGGTGAGTTTCTGAGAGAAGGAAGGAGGGGACTTTGGGACAGCAGGAGCCTATACCTTTTTTGAGAATTTTGCTGCCGTGAAGGGGACTGGGGAAGTGGAGAGGGTCATGGGCAAATGGGGCTGAGGGAGCCCTGCTTGGAAGGTTTGCATCCTGAAGGGAAGAATGGAGCGGAGCTGGAGGAAGCCCTGAGGTGGGCGGGAGGGACAGAGGTTGGCTGGGGCCGCCCCATTGGTGTAGGATCCCCATGAGCTGCTGTTGACTCTTGGTGTGTGCCGTGCCTCCTCTTGGCCCAGGGCACACAGAAGCATGAGGCTATCCTGCCGCTGGTGGACTGTGAGCATTTTCCTCATGACCTTCATGAGCTGTGGCATTGTCTCCAGGCAGGGATGGCCTGCATTTTGCCCGCAACACTGACTCTCACTTCCACGTGGATTGAACACTGGAGGAATGGGAGAGTGCTTCTCTGAAAGTGGTCCCCGCACCAGTGGCATTGTACCCCTGAAATGCAGAGTCTCCTTAGCATCCGGAACTGTGGGGTGGGACCCGCCATCTTGTTTTAACAGGCTTCCCAGAGACTTCTGAATTGCTGCCGTAAGATGAAGAGCTGCACTTGGGAGTGGGTGGGACAGGCCCATGAGGAGAGAGTGGTGGTCCCCAGGTTGGATGCACCTTTGGCTCGGGGTGCTTTCCACATGGAGTCCCACTAGAAGCAATGTTGTCTTACTCAGTTTTATTGGCATGAATTATGACAAAATATATTCACTTGAAGCTCACACTTAACTGAGTTTTGAAACGTGTATAGCCATGCAACTGACACCATGATCAGGATATAGACCAGGATTTGGTAAGCTTTGGCCCTGCAGGTCAAGCGCTCTGGGTCCATTTATTTTGAAATTGTCTGTGGCTGCTTTTATGCTATTGCAGCAGAGGTGAGCAGTTGCCACAGAGACTAAAAGGCCCTGAGAACCCCCCGAAATTTCCCCCTTGCCACTTTTCAATCCCCTCTTCCTAGCAGTCACTGACCTGCATAGATTAGATTATTATAGCTTGGATTTATTTCTTCAATACTTTGAAAGTAGGAGGATATATTTGACAGTTGCTCCTAGACTTGTGATGGGATTACATCCTAATAATAAACCCATCATTAAGTTGAAGATATTCTCCTAAGTCAAAAATGTGTCTGATACACCTGACATGCCCAACAGCATAGCTTAGGCTAGCCCACCTTCAACGTGCACAGAACACTTACATTAGCCTACAGTTGGGCAGAGTCATCTAACACAAAGCCTTTTTTATAATAAAGTGTTGAATATCTTATATAATTTATTGAATGCTGCACTGACAGTGAAAAACAGAATGGTTGTGTGGATACTCGCAGTACCGTTTCTGCTGGATTCGAATGGCTCTCACACCGTTGTAAAGTCGAAAAATCATAAATGAGACCACTGTGAATGGGGGACCATCTGCATAATCTTTGTGTCCAGCTCCTTTCACTCTGCACAATGTTTTTGAGATTCTTACATGTTGCTGTGCATGCCAGCACTTCATGTCTTTTTATTGCTGAGTAGTTGGTGGACGTTTTGATTGTTTCCTCTTCTGAGTTATTGTGAATAAAAGTGCTATGAGCTACAACTCAACAACAAAGACAGCCAGTTAAAACATGAATAAATGTGTCAGCAACAGTGATAGACAGACGGCCAGTAAATGTATGAGAAGGTGCTTAACATCATTAGTGGTTAGGGAAATGGGGATCAAAGCCACAGTGAGGTACCACCTCGAACCCTACTAGAACGGCTTTAATATAAAAAAAAGGAGGGGAAGAGAGCAAGTGTAAGTGAGGTGATGGAGAAATTAGAACTCTCAAAGACTCTGGATAGAAATGTAAAATGGTGTAGCTGTTTTGGAGAAAAGTTTGGAGATTCCTCAAAAAGTTGCAAAATTACCATATGACCTAGCAGTCCCACTCCTAGGTGTATACCTAAAGGAATTGAAAGCAGGGACTCATAAAAACTTAAATGTGGCTGTTCATAGTGGCACTATTCCACTAGCCGAAAGACAGAAACAACCCAGACTTCCAGCAGTGGTTGAATGGGTAAGCTAAATGTGGTGAATTCATCCATGGCCTATGATTCAGCCAAAAAGGGAATGAAACACATGTTACAATGTGGATTAAACTCAAAAACATTATTCTAAGTGAAGGTAGCCAGGCACAGATTAATAGCTGCATGTTGTATTATTCCATTTATATGAAATGTTCAGGATAGGCAAATCTTTCCAGACAGAAAGCACATTAGTGGTTAATATATTATTCCGTTTATATGAAATGTTCAGAATAGGTAAATCTTTCTAGACAGAAAGCACATTTCAGGGGCTGGGGAGGTGGGGGAATGGAAAATGAACACTTAATATGCATGAGGGTTCCTTTTGAGGTCCTCGAACTAGATATAGTGGTGATGGTTACATAACATTGCAAATGTACTAAATGCTGCTGGATTATACTCTTTAAAATGGTAAATTTTATCTCATAAGTATTTTACCACA
Source organism: Cacajao melanocephalus (assembly GCA_963573385.1). Lineage (NCBI taxonomy): Eukaryota > Metazoa > Chordata > Mammalia > Primates > Pitheciidae > Cacajao > Cacajao melanocephalus. Next base: position 36,292 of record CAUYLG010002545.1, read on the forward strand.
ATAAAAGATGATATAAGAAATGCTATGAGCATTCATAGGCAAATCTTAGCGTGGACATATGTTTTTATTTGTCCTGCATAACTACCTACAAGTGGAATTATAAGGTTTATGGTAAGTAGATGTTTAACTTGATTTAAAAACTGGCAAACTGCTTTCCAAAGCAGTTGTATCATTTTACGTTCCCACTGCTAACGTATGAGAGTTGCAGTTGGTTCACATCCGTGTCAGCACTTGCTGTTGTCAGTCTTTTTAATTTTAGCTATTCTAGTGAAAATGTGGTAGTGCTATATCTGTGAAGTTTTGGTTGAGCATCTTTTCATGTGCTTATTAGCTATTTGTGTATATTCTTTTGTGAAGTGTCTGTTTAGATCCTTTGATTACTTTTTAATTGGGTTATTTGTCTTCTTATATGTGAGTTATAAGTGTTCTTTACATATTCTTTATTCAAATATTTGTATTGCAAATATTTTCTCTCAGGCTATGGCTTGCCCTTTTATTTTATTAGTTATATCTTTCAATGGGCAGACTTTCTGGTTTTAAGTTGTTTTAATGGTTTGTGCTTTCTGTGCCCTATTTAAGAAATCTTTGTTTAACCCATAGTCATAAAGACTTTCTACATTCTCTTCTGAAAATGTGGTAATTGTAGCTTTTGTGTTTAGGTCTGCAATCCATCTCGACTGGATGTGGTGGCTCATACCTGTAATCCCAATGCTTTGGGAGGCCAAGGTGGGTGGATCGTCTGAGGTTGGGAGTTTGAGACCGGCCTGGCCAACATGGTGAAACCCTGCCTTTACTAAAAACGCAAAAATTAGCTGGGTGTGGTGGTGCACGTCTTTACTCCCAGATACTGAATGTTAAATCATTCTTGCATTTTTGTAGTCCCGGCTACTTGGGAGCCTGAGGCAGGAGAATCACTTGAACAGGGGAAATGGAGGTTGCAGTAAGCCAAGATTGCGCCGCTGCACTCCAGCCTGGGCAACAGAACGAGACTCAAAAAAAAAAAAAAAAAAAAAAAAGATCTGCGATTTTCGAGTTAATTTTTAATGGAAAGGATGAAGGATTGGGGTTCATTGTTTTGCCTGTGGACATCCAGTTATTCCAACACCGTTTGTTTTAAAACAAACAACAAGAAGAAGCCTATTCTTTCTGCAGTGAATTCTGTTGGTACCATGTTTGTAAAGTAATAGGCCATATCTGTGTGCCTTTGTCTCTAGATTCTGTTCTGTTCCGTTATGGCTTATTCTTCATAGGTCCAAGTGCCACACTGTCTCTGTAGTAAATCCTGAAGTCAGGTGGCATGACAATTTTGCTTCATTTTCAAAATTGTAGTGTCAGTTCCAGATCCTTTGCATTTTCACATATACTTAAGATCAGTTTTGTCAGTTTCTATAGAAAGCCTGCTTGGATTTTGACTGGAACTGTATACTCCTTAGATCAATTTGGGAAAAAAAAAACATTGTAATAATATTTGGTCTCTTGACCAGTGAGAATGGAATCTCCCTCTATCTAGTTTCATCTTCCTTAATTAATTTTAGCAGTGTTTTGTAGTTGTGAGTGTACAGGTCTTGTGCATGTTTTATCAGATTTACTCATAAGTAGTTCATGTTATTATACATGGATTTAAAAATTTTTATTTTCCAGTTGTTACTTGTGATATATAGAAATACAATTGATTTTTTATATTTTTTGTTTATCCTGTGAACTTTGCTAAGTCTCTGTTTTTGTCGCTATTATAGAAATATAATTGATTTTTTATATTTTTTCTTTATCCTGTGAACTTTGCCAAGTCACTGTTTAAGTAGCTTTTTCTGTAGTCCCTCAAGATCTTCCATGTAGATAATTCTGACGATTATGAATAAAGACCAGTTTTTTTCTTTCCAGTTAGAATCCTCTTTACTTCTTTTTCTTCATTTTTTCACTCCTGGGACCTTCAGTACAATGCTTAATAGAAGTGGTAAAAGTAGACATTCTTGCCTGTTCTCGATCTTAGGAAGGAAGAATTTCAAGTTTTTTGTTGTTGTTGTTGTTAAGTATGATGTTAGGTAAAGATATCAAGTGCATTTTACGAGGCGGCGGTAGTTTTCTAATTTGCTGAGAGCTTTTCTCATGAGTAGGTGTTGAATTTCCTCATATACTTTTTCTGTATCTGTTGAGATGATCATATGGTTTTCCATTTTTTGTTTGTAAATATGGCGAATTACACTGGTTAGCTTTTGAATGTGAAATCATTCTTGCATTTCTGGCAGAGATCCCACTTGGTTATGATGTATCATCTTTTTATATATCGCTGAATTTGATTTGCTACAATTTTATTAGGGATATTTGTAGCTATATCATGAGGAATATTGTTTTCTTTTCTGGTACTATCTTTGGTTTTGGTATCAAAAGTAAACTTTGCCCCACACAATGATTTGGGAAGTAGTTCCTCTTATTATTTTTGAATAGGCTGTGTAGGATTGGGATTTTCTCTCTCTCTCTGTCTCTTTCTCTCTCTTCCCCCCTCCCCTCCTCTCCCTTCCTCCCTTCCTCCCTTCCGCAAGGTCTCACTGTGTTGTCCAGGCTGCAGTGCAGTGGTATGATCATAGCTTAATCATAGCTCACTGCAGCCTCGACTTCCTGAGCTCTAATGATCCTGCTGCCTCAGCCTCCTGAGTATCTGGCATTACAAGCATGTACCTCCATGCCTGGCTAATTTTTTTGAATTTTAGTAGAGACAGAGTCTCACTGTGATTCCCAGGCTGCCCTTGAACTCCTGATCTTAAGCCATCGTCCCGCCTTGGCCTTACCAAGTGCTGAGATTACAGCTATGAGCCACTGTGCCCAGCCTTTCTGGGGTTTTCTTTATGGAGAGGCTTTTAATTATGAATTCAATTCCTTAACATAGGACTATTAAGATTTTCTATTTCTGTTTGAGTCAGTTATGGTCATTTGTGTGATTTATTGAGCTATAATTGTATATGGAGTGAAATCTATCCTGTTAAATGAACCATTCTGTGAGTTTTGGTTAATGCATGTGGTTTTGGTAAATATAACCATAATCAAATCAAGGTATGAAAAATTTTCATAATTCCAAAAATTCTCTCGTGTGCCCCTTTGTAGTCGTTTCCTTGCCCCAGACCTGGCAACCACTGACCTGTTTTCTACCCCTCTAGGCTTTTCCAGAATTTCATATAGAAGGAGTTATACAGTTTGTAGCCTTCGAGTCTGGCTTCTTTTTCTCAGCATAATTGTGCAGGTATTTAAGCAGTAAATAAAGTGATCAGATCTATGTCTCAGGAGTAACTCTGGCATTTCAGAGTGATGAATTGGAAAGACAAGGATTGGAGACAAGGCAAGAAGTTATGGGACAAGAATGCTAGATACGTTCACGGTGGCCTTGTTATAGACGATCTGCCGAATGCTTTCTATCCGTCTCATGGAATTTGTACCACAGTCCTGTAAAACTGGGTCAGTTCTTCCCTCTCGTTCACAGGTGAGAACAGAGAGAATAAGAATGTTATTCTTGAGACCGCTCAGCCAAGACGTGGTGAAGCCAGGAGTTGTGATTTGACGCTCCTCACTGAGGTGCAGCATCTAATGCGCGTACCAGGAGGTGGCAGTTGGTTAGTGTTTTAAAGATTTTAAAGGCGCCTGTATCCTTTGGCCGTTGGAGTTTGAATGTGCTAAAAATTTAGTTTATTTGAAGAATCATGAATGTTAAGAAGCATTTATTGAAAAGAGTGTTTCTCAGTGTTTATTAATTAATTTCTCAGTGTTTATTAATAGAGAGAGAGAGAGAAAATCCAGATATAACCTGGGCAGCTACTGACAATGAAATGGTTAGGCAGAAGGTGCCATAGTAACATTGGTCACTCTTTAAAAACCTAGTGTAAAATATGCCTAATGAGATGAGAAGTCAGCATAATACATCATGTGCTAAGAACAGTTTGTGAACCAACATGCACAGCAAGGACTTATAATTGCCTGGAAAGCACTAGACTGTGTCCAAAATGCGAGTCAGATGTTTAGTTGGTGACGTGCCTTCTGTTTCCTCCTTGGTGCTTGTCTGCGTTTCTCTGATTTTCTGCAACAATACTTGTTATGGAAATCACAAAGGAGAAATACAAAGGAAAAGGTTGAAAAATGTAGCTCAAGAACACACACACACACACACACACACATTCACACACACACACACACACACACACACTACACACATACTCCACCACCATGCACCCAGTACACACACATCAAACAACACACACATCACACCACACACCCCATACCACACACTACACACATGCCCCCCACACCACACACCCAGTATACACACATTACACACACATACCAACAGTACATCCACACACCACACACCCACCACAGAATACATCCACACACCACACCACACACCCCCCATACCACACACTACACACATAACACACAACACATCCATACACCACATCACAATCCACACACACACCCACCATACTACATACACACATCACACCCAGACACACTACATATACATTGCATATATACACTGCACATCACACCACGCACACCCCATACCAAACATTACACACATACCCCCCATGTACACACCTTACACATACCTCCCCATACACCTAGTACACACACCACACACACTATACACACCCACCATGAAGTACATGCACATACCATACCACACACACACACACACACAACATACAACACACACTGTACACATACCACATGTCAGACGCCGCACATAACACCACACAGTCATGCTGCACGTGTTACAGTGCATACTGCACACACACGCACGCCACATGCATCGGAGTCTTGAGAGCCTTGCAAACTTCTCCTAGACTGGTCATGCATGCCTCATTGCCAGAGCAGGCGGGTGTTTTGCAGCTTATTCTGCTCCTAATGGGCACGCAGGCAGTGAAGCCGGCCCTCCCAGATGCTGCGCAACCACAGGTGGGACTGCAAGGCAGGGTGGCTGCAGCATCCTCTTCAGGGCTCTGGTTCCTTCCATGCCTGCCACATTGTGCTCGGCCTCAGTGGGGCTCGCCCCCTTCCTTAGTGGGGTTGGCCCTCAGTGGTTGCTGGGGGACTGTGGGATTATTAAATGAGATGACTCCTGTAATATCTCTTCTTGCCCATGTTTGAACTGAGATGCATGTGGAATTCAGGGTGTTGTTTGAAAACAGGCCTCAGAGAGGTTTCAGTGCTAAAACATTTTTTATTACAATACAAAAACTTCCTGACCATCAGGAAGCCTGGCTGTGTGGGTGTCTCATGCCTGGCTGCCTTCAGACGCTGACAGTGACCCACGTTCATTTTATATTGTGAGTCAGGACGTGCGCACACACACACACACATTGCACACACACACACATTGCACACACATGCACACATTGCACACACATGCACACATGCCACTAAAAGTTTTGCTCACAACAGCCACCCTTAACTATCTATGATACCCTCTCATATTTTTATTCAATTGCATTTGTTGAAAAACTGTTTGCAACCCCCAGACTGAGAAATACTGAACCCCATGTAACATCTGGCCCTATGTGTGACTGCATGGAAATTAAATATTTTAGTAGGACATCAATATAAGTACACTGTGTATTATTATCTTATTTCTCATGTTGGCTGACATTGACCCTGTACTCCTCTACCGCTTGATTTTCCTGTCAGTGAGATTTCTGGGGCTGGGTATGCCTTAGAGCCTTCAGCACAGTGCCTACCCCAGGGCCTGGTGTTGGACCACAAGCCCGAGAATAACAGGGCAGGGAAACTGGGTCAAAGCAAAGCTCTTGAGCAGGCGGAATTGGATATCTGGCTTGTCTTTGAATGCTGAGGGCAGTGGCTTGGGTTTCAAATGTGGAATCCTGCAAAGATGCCCAGCTCCCTTGATCTTGCCTGTAAGCAGCGGCTGCCTGCTAGATGTTTTGTGGGGCTGAGGCAGGGACCTGCCATCCTTATATTCCAATTCCATCCACAAGAGCACGGTTGGAGCAGGGCTTGTTTTTGCCGGCTTGGCAAAACCAGAGAGGTGGTGAGAAGGCAATTTTTTAAAATAGACACCAGTTGCTGCAGGACCTGGAAACAAGCCTTTGGGGAGACACAGACTCCATTTATTTACAAGTAACCATTCTGTGACTCCGGCCAGTGGGCACAGGTTTTATTTCAACTGGAAGAGAGTGTCATTTAATAATTAGCAGATTTAGGACTGCAGAAGGGATAGATGGCTTAGCACAGATGTCTCCTGGTGGAAATGAACGACCCCCGAGAACACAGACACACTCTCACCCCTTTCTCCTTTCTCGGTGAGGAGACCATGCTCAGGCCACAGTGCCATTCTCCAAATAAATGGTGCTGTCATCTGGAGACTTCCACTGAGACGTCTTGTGTCAGGACTACTATGAAGCCTTTTCCAGCGCTTATATTGTAGTTGCTAAAGGTGGAAAAACACTTTGCCAAGCCCTGCCTTATTCATGAACTGTGTCAGGCCGGGAGTCTGTCCCTGCTGGTGTCACCCTCCCCAAACTGCTGGGCTGGGGACCCTCTCGTTGCTGGAGGAGGCAGAGCATGGCTTCTGCTGCACAGGAGACATTTGCTACAGTGCAGTTATCCTGAGCTTGGCAGGGCCTTCTGCTGTCCAGGGCTGAGAATGGCTGGGAGGCTTCTTTGAGGACCGGAGCTGTTGCTGATGCCTGTGTAAACCCTAATGAGTGTGGCCCGTGCTGTTCTTGCACTGTGATCCTTCCAAGTGCTTGCCTGATCAGAGCTGAGATGAAGAGCAGATTCCATGGTTTGAGTCTGTGGCCTCATGGTCATCACAGTGATGCAGGTGTGGCCTGCTTGCTGGCCTTGCTGGTGCACATTCTCTGTGGACGTGTCCCAGGAGGGCAGCAGGACACAGCCAGCCCGTGGACGGTGGACATTGCAAGTGTTGTGACCCGTGTGAGCTGGTTGGTTCCCAGCTGGCTTTGCTGCCTTCTTCCTGAAGCAACTAGGTTGGCCCTGCAGCCCACTGCTTTGCAGTGGATCCCCTCGCTCGTCTGGGCGGTGACCTCTCTCCCTGTTTCCTTTCCCCTCTTGGAGTCAAGGGAAGGTCATCCGCAGGAAGCAGCAGTGGCAAAGCCCTCTTGCTGGGTTTGCTCTCTGTTTTCATCTTTCCATCTCCTCCTCCTTCTGCAGTGAGATATTTGCAGAATTTGCTGTGAAGCACACCTAGCCTCAGTGTGCGGCCCTTGAATCTTTACAAATGGAGCCAGCTGTGCGATGCCCAGGAAGAGGAGCAGAGCACAGCGGCCCTGGGCCCCCGCTCACCACTCTCTGGCTGATCACAGCACTGGTTAATCTTGGCTGGCTTGACTCTGTATGCCTTGGATTCTGTAGCATGTCCTCGTGTGTGTCACTCAGCATCCGTCTGTGACATTTGGCTTGCGCTCACCTAGGGCCTTCTCCTCTTGCTTTGCCACCTCCTATTTCGGTGTGTGTGTCCACCACAATTTAAGCACATTTATATCCACCACGGGTGTCTGGGCTGTCCGCACGGCTGCTAGTTTGGAGTTGTTAGGAATGAGACTTGGAATGTCCTTGAGCACAGGCTGTGTTTTACCTTTTATTCTCCTTTCAGGAAACCAAGGGCCCTCCGGTTCTTATGACTCCACTTCCTGGGGCAGGTCTGGCCTCCGTGGTGGCACCTGTGGTTTAATTTCGTCTCAGACCTTGCATGTGGCAACCTGTTTCCAGCCCTACTCTGAACCCTCCCCTCTGAGAAGGAGCCCTTGAACCAGCTCCTGCTGCTTGCTGCTGGGCACCGCCTCCCTCGCTGGGCCCTTGGGGGTCTTTCCAGCTGTGCCCTCAGTGCATCCTGCCCCACCTCTACCTGCCCACCCAGGCCAGGTGGGCACCTCCCTGTCATTCCTAACACAGTGTTTCTCAGGTTCACAGTTTCTGTCTCTGGCTGCACAGGGTCTGCCACTCAGTCTGCTGCCATCTACCCCTCAGAGAGCATGCAGTGCCTGCCTAGTGTGTGCCAGGTTCTGGGATGGCGGTGAGACGTCGGGGGTTGGAGGAGAATGGACAGGACATGTTTACTTTTAGCAGGAGAAGGATGTGTGGGTGTATTGATAGGGGATACAGGGGCTTTGAGGGGATCTCGAGGGTGAAGCTGTCCAACGAGGAGAGGCCTGAGGTGTTCAAGTCACAAACACTGAGTTAGAACTCAGAGCAAGTAGGAAATAGCTGGTGGCTGAGCTGGGAGAAAAGCTGTAGTTGTTTTTAAAACATGGTGGCAAATCTCACCATTGCTGTCACTGAGATGCAGGGTGTCTGTCCCCTTGCTGTGGATCTGGGTTACCTCCTGACTGCCTTGACTGGTGGAATGTGGTGGGTTTGAGGCTGAGTGACCCCCAGTGTGGCTTCCCCATTGTTCACCAGGATGCTGTCTGTGGGAGACCTGTGATGCCAAGGAAGGAGTTGGCCCTCTGGCAGCCATGCTGTGAGGAAGCCCAAGCTCCACGGACTGCCATGTGGGCTCCAGTGAGCAGCCCTGGTATTCAGTCCCTTCCACTCAGGGCTCTCGTATGTGAGGGGACAGGCCTTCCAAGGACTATAGCCCTTGGTAGTTTAGGTGTATCAGCTTTGGTGTCCTTGGACATTGGAGCAGAGATAAGCTGACCCTGGACGGGGCCCACTGAGGCTCCTTACAGAATTGGGAGTGTAGTAACATATTGTAGGCTGCTGAGTTCAGGGTAACATGCAACACAGCAGCAGTGACGGAAACAAAAATGATGGCTGCCCAAGGGAGGGGAAGGAAGGGCCTTGCGGTGGGGTGGGGGTTGTGGGGGTCTAGACTCAGGTTTTGGTGGGAGAGCGGAATGTGAACAAGGGAAAGACCCCTAAAAAGGGTATAGTGAAGATGATTCGTTTCATCTCATCCCACACATTTTCACAGTCTGTGTATTGTGGGCTTTCTTGCTTTTCCTGTAAATGAACCTTGAAGGAAACATAATCCCTTTTCATAGGAGCACAGAGGACACAGGGATGAATCTCTTATAGCTGCCCATAAAAAGTACCACGAACTGGGTGGTTTCCAACAACAGAAATTTATTCTCCTAGTTGTGGAGGTCGGAAGTAAAAATCAAGGTGTCAGCAGGGCCACGTTCCCCCAAGGCTCTAGCGGGGCCTCCTTCTTGCCTCTTCCCACTTGTGTGGCCCCAGCATTCCTTGCTTGTGGTGCATTGCTCCAGTCTCTGCTCCAACATCACATGGCCTCTGCATCTCTGTCTTCCCCTCTGAGTATATCTGTAAGGACGCTGGTCCCTGGATTTAGGGCCCACGCAGATAACCCAGAGAAAGATCTCATCTCGAGATTCTTAATTACATCTAGAAAGGACGTTTTAGCAAACAAGATCACATCTTCAATCTGTCAGAGCACACAAGAAGGCAACTGAAATACTGCACGGCTGGGCTGGTGGCCCTGATGGGCGGAGACAGGGCTGGCAGGCTTTCACCTTCTCCAGGATATATTTCAGCAGGGCTTTATCAGCAGGAAAATGGAAACCACGGCTGCTTTTTGCCTTTGTGGGAAGCTATAGAAATAAGAGTACAGTGGAAACTCTCTGCTTTGTGAAATAGCGTCATGTTGACTCAGAGGGGAAACAGGAAAGGTGCCTTCTATCTTTTTTATGTGAGTTTTTCTCTCTGTTAGTGGGGCCTTTGCTTTTAAGGAGTGTTTCTACAAGAATACTTGTTGGATATTTAGTGAGAACAGGAAGTAAGATGTGCTGACTATTCCATTATTTTAATGGCATTTTTATCGCTCAGAAAATGAGACAGAAAGCAAAGAGCGAAAGCTTTCATGGTGCTGGGTGAATGCCATTAACAACCTGCCTTTCTGAGTGTTTTTCTCTACCATTTTCCTATACACACACACCCATGAATGCTTAAGTACATACACATCAGGCCGGGCACCGTGGCTCACACCTGTAATCCCAGCACTTTGTGAGGCTGAGCTGGGCAGATCACGAGGTTAAGAGATCGAGACCATCCTGGCCAACATGGTGAAACTCCGTCTCTACTAAATACAAAAATTAACTGTGCGTGGTGGCATGTGCCTCTAGTCCCAGCTACTCGGGAGGCTGAGGCAGGAGAATCTTTTGAATCCAGGAGGCGGAGGTTGCAGTGAGCAGAGATCGCACCACTGCACTCCAGCCTGGTGACAGATTCCATCTTAAAGAAAAAAAAGTACGCATATGTCCATAGAGGGGGTGTTTCCCTGAAGCCGTGGTCATACCATGTGTACCTCGCTTTATTTGCTCACCACTGTTGTCATAGAAGTGCATGTTCTGCACTTCTATGTGCAGTGTGCTGGAAAGCCGGGTGTGCCCTTATGTGTGGGTCTTTCAGTGGAAGTCTCTCCAGTCTGCCACACCCTTGATTGTTTTTCCTGGTGAATATTACTGTTATCAATGCATTGGTCAGCAGGACATATGATGGCCCCTGTGAATGGTGGAGCCCAGAAAAAGAAATCGGCAGGTTTATAGTAGGCCGTCTGTGTGTGTGTGTGCGTGTGTGTGTGTGTGTGTGAATGTATTTGGGCATTTGTGTGCATGTGTGCGTGTCTGCCTGCACATGTGTGCCCATATGTTCCAGAATAGCAGTGCACAGCACGCTGGAGGTCCGCATTCTGGGAGAGTTTCTTGGATTTAGAAGTCTCTTCTCATTAGGAGGCTTACTGAACTTAATTTACAGAAGTCTTAGTTGTATTTTTAGCCAAAAGATAAAACTCAGTCCCATTCTCCTCCATGCCTTCCGCTTGTCTAAAGTGAAATGGCCTGGGTGAGAATTTGACATGGTGCCACAGTGGTGTGGTGTGTTTCTCTGGGGTCACATATGTTGGCTCTCATATCCCTGGACAGATTAGCCCAGTATCCCAGCCAGATACTGTGTATGTGCCCAGATCCTTCACAGGCTTGACTTTTTGTTGCTGCCACGTGCTCATGGGGGCTGCCTTCCACAATCAGACTCTGCTCTGAAGTGGGGGTCGTGGGCATCTCTGGAGCCAGGCATGGTACCTTTGCCATCTTCTGATTGATTGTGTCAGTCAGGGTCCTGCAGAGAAATAGAACTAACAGGTGTGTGTGTGTGTGTGTGTGTGTGTGTGTGTGTGTGGACATTACAAGGAAATGGTTCACGTGGTTGTGGAGATGCAAGTCTGAAACATACAGCAGGCTGAGACCCAGAAAAGAGTTGCAGCTTGACAGAGGGCTGTCTGGAGGCAGAACTTCCTGCTTCTCTCCTTGGGGAAGGTCAGTCTGTGCTATTCATGCCTTCAACTGATTGGATGAGGCCCACCCTCATTGCAGAGGATCATTTGCTTTACTCAAAGCCTCTCTTTTAAATGTTGATCTCATTAAAAAGTAGTACCTCCACAGAAGTACCAAGAATAATGATTGGCCAAATGTCTGGGTACTGTAGCCCAGCCAAGTGGACATGTGACATCAGCCATCACACTGGTCAGTGCTCCCCAGTGCGTGGGCCCTGTGGTGAGCTGTGTTTTGTAAACAAGTGTGGGCTCTAAGTAAGGTGCCTGAGCTTGCTCAAGATGTATAGTATGAAGGTGTTGTCCTGCTCCCAGAAGCCTGCCCTAGAGCAGGCAGGGCTTGTCACTCTTGCTCAGAGGTCATCAGGCCAGCGTAAGATGGCCGAAGGTTGGCACTTCTCACATTCTGATGGCACCGGGAGTGAGGTCCGGGGGCTTATGCAAGCTACACTCACACCTCAGCTGACCTTCTGCTTCTTAGGATGGTTGCTTCCGTCCGGTCACCACTGGCCCCATATTAAAGCATGAGTAATATCTTAGGTGCCTCTGGGGATGATTCCTGTTGTCCTTTTTCCAAAAACTTCTTAATTTTCCTGTCAAAATGTGGCCTGCTTGGACGTGCTAGAGGCATTTATTAGCAGAAAGCCTTGGAGCTCTGCCTCCCTGATATTTTCTTTTTCTGGGAAAAAAATATATTTGTGCAAGCCGTGGTCTTATCATCATTTCCTGCCCTCTGTGAGCCTGCTGACATTGGCCTCCTGTGCTCTTACCAGACCTGTGTGCCATCCTGTGAATTCGGCCATAAACAGTCGCGGTGAGGCAGGAGAAACACAGCCCGGTGGTCCAGGGCGGGCTTCGTCTGGACTGGATGGGAGCTGCCCAGTGGATCAGTAGGGGAACGCAGAGGGGTGTCAGCTCCAGGACTGGGAAAGGTGGCTCTTCTCTTCCTTTTACATCAGATGCAATGTTGGAGTGAATCAATGATGAATGGGTGAATGAGAGAGAGTGGAGCTGGTCACAGAGGTAAGAAGGACTCAGGTCACTGGCCGTGTAGTGGGAGTGGGGGGCTGAGCCCGTGCCAAGGCTGTGACCTGTGGACCTGTCCTAGTGTGGTTGGGCTGGCAGGAGTGGGTGTTCGTTTCTGGGACTGGTGGTCGGTATGTGTCCTGTTCCCTGCTTCTCACTGGCTGAGGCTCAGAGAGGTGACACCATCAGGATCTGGGGACCCAGTAGGCCCCTTCTGTCTCTCAGGTGGGTGGGGGAATAGGTCTTAGCACCACATACTTTCAGGTCCCTGGGAGTTCCTGCCCAGCCCCTGTGACATTGGTTCTTACAAAGCCACGTCTTTCCTGGCAGCAGGATGGCCTCCAGGTTGTGGCCAGTCTCCTCTGGATGCAGGTTCTTTCTCATCCTGCACCTCGACCCTTTCCCCCAGGAGAGCCTCCTCTGGGATGGGCCTGGAGCTGGAGAGAAAGAGCGGTCTGGTCATCACATGGTGTCAGCCAGGGCAGCTGTGAAACCCTGCCTGTACCCCCAGGTACCCACCTCAGGTTCTAAAGACAGAGCTGCTGCTCTCAGAAGTGCTTTCTGGGACTTTTCAGGACGGGACACCAGGGGCCTCTGCAGCAGGGAACCCTTTTGCAGGGGCCGACAGTCACAGATTTGAGAGCAGAGTCTTTGGTCTTGACCCCAGCCCAGCCTTTCCATAGGAACGCGATGGTGTGGCAAAGAATCCGTCTGGTTTTTTCATCTTCTTTGAGGGACACATGTCTGTCAGGCAGAAGAGGCTTGGGGGACAGTGGCTAAATATTTCATGGTTTAGCTCTTGTCCTCGTCCAGGGTGAGCTTGAAAACCGTAATGAAGTGTACACATTGAAGAAACAAAAATCACCCGTGGTTCTGAAGCTATGTTGGGTTCTGCAGGTGAGTTTTAGTGCTTCTAATCATAGAGAGAAACTCATGTAGAGGCAGTTTACGCAGGCTGCTTAGTCGCTGCTTTCTTCTGTGTATACAAAGGAACATGGCTAGAAATTAAGAACATGGAGGCATTCCGGTCTGTTTATATTTTATTTGTCCAATGTAATCTTTGTGATGTTCTTATTTGGATTCGAATGCTAGTGATTTCTAAACTCAACCACAAACACAGGGTTTAAACGAAGGTTAATTACGGCTAAACTGCTTGCGATGCACAGAGCTGGGTAAATGAGTCAGGCTGTGTTTATCTTTGGGGTTTTTTGGTGCCAGGTGTCTAGAAGCAGCAGTTTGCATTTCAGCATCTTTGGAGGGAAGGTTCTTGGCCACTGAAAGGGGAGGCGGGAGGACTTGAGTTCAGAACTTGGTGCCATGTGTCTGCAGAGTGGCTGGAATTCCTTTGGGCTGGGATGGAGACCGTGAAGGCAGCCCTCGGGGGACCCAGAGTGCTGCTATGGGCACGGTACTCCCTTCTCTCCACCCCACTTCGCTGGGAGATGCCTGGTGACGACCTGAGAAAGGGGACTCAAACTTCTGTCACCGATTGACCAGCCTGGAGGCTTTGAGCCCTCTGACTGTCTGCCTTCACTTCTTTCTTCTTTTTGTTTTTGTTTTTGTCTGAGATGGAGTTGTTGCCCAGGCTGCAACTTGAATGCCCCGGGCTCAAGCAATCCTCCCACCTCCTGAGGTGCTGGGTCCTGAGTAGCTGGACCACTCCTGGCTACTTTTTAAAATTTTTTTATAGAGATGGGGGTCTCACTGTGTTGCCCAGGCTGATCTCAAACCCCTGGGCTTAAGCACTCCTCTCACCACAGCTTCCCAAAATGCCAGGATCACAGATGTGAGCCACCATGCCCGGCCCTTTCCAGTACGTTGAGGTCTACAAGATGTATCTGGAAAATTTACTACTGTGGGAAATGAAGACTGCTTAAGTTGAATGGGGGAAAAGGGGAAGGGCCTGGGGTTTTTCCTTTTGATTAACTGTTAATAACGTTGTCCTTCAGGCAGCTGAGAAAGTTTCATATTTTCTTTAGACATCATTAAGACTGACATCATTAGGTCCCGAAGCTCTTGCCGGACAACTTAGATGCTATATGAATTCTGCCATTTGTTGTTGTTTTGAGACGAAGTTTCACTCTGTTGTCGAGGCTGGAGTGCAATGGTGCGATCTTGGCTCACTGCAACCTCTGCCTCCTGGGTTCAAGCAATTCTCCTGCCTCAGCCTCTTGAGTAGCTGAAATTACAGGCATGCACCACCATGCCCGGCTAATTTTCGTATTTTTAGTAGAGACAGGGTTTTGCCATATTGGTCAGGCTGGTCTCGAACTCCTGACCTCAGGTGATCTGCCTGCTTCAGCCTCCAAAGTGCTAGGACTACAGACGTGAGCCACCACACGCCTGGCTGAATTCTGCCATTTTGCTAGTGCTGATTCAGCTCTTGGGCCCACCACACCATTAGGACTGTTGACTCCACTCATTAATTTTTGTTACAGATCTTACAAACTGGGGTGCTTCTCGGTGTTTAGGTCCACATTCTATTTTAAGACTGTATATCTGGTTTTATAAATTGTTCTTGGATGCCCAGTGATCATCCCTGTCCATCTTGTGTCTTGTCTCCATCATCCTCTCAATCCCAGCTAACTCTGGCATCTATCTCCTCCTCCTTTCTGCCTTCATCAACTTCTTACAACAGTCAGAAACTGTGAAGGACTTTTATACCCCAGCCCTTGGTGGCTGCCATCATGTGTTCTTTACCCCCTACCAGTGCCCTCACCCTTGGGATGTGTCTAACTTACTTTTCAGTTGCCTCTTGTTGGAAGCAAAGAGCATGACTCTCTTAAAGTCAAAAGGATGGTACAAATTGACCCAAGGCTTCTGTTTCACATTTAATCACATCATTAGAAGCCCCTATTTCTGTGTGCACCTAAGCAGGCATGCACCTGAGCTGACCTGCACCTAAGCCTGTGTACAGCTGAGCCGGCATGCTGCACCTGAGCCAGCATGCTGCACCTGAGCCAGCATGCACCTCAGCCTGTATGCAGCTGAACTGGTGTACACCTGAGCCAGCATGCACCTCAGCCTGTATGCAGCTGAACTGGTGTACACCTGAGCCGGCATGCACCTCAGCCTGTATGCAGCTGAACTGGTGTACACCTGAGCCGGCATGCACCTCAGCCAGTATGCAGCTGAACTGGTGTACACCTGAGCCGGCATGCACCTCAGCCTGTATGCAGCTGAGCTGGTGTACACCTGAGCCGGCATGCACCTCAGCCTGTATGCAGCTGAGCTGGCGTGTACCTCAGCCTTCATGCAGCTGAACCTGTGTGCACCTGAGCTAACGTGTACCATAGCCTGTCTGCAGCTGAGCTGGCATGCACCTCAGCCTGTCTCTAGCTGAGCCGGCGTGCACCTGAGCTGGTGTGCACCTGAGCTGGCACGTACCACAGCCTGTCTGCAGCTGAGCCAGTGTGCACCTGAGCTGGTGTGTATGATAAATGTAGCGAAAATCTGACAAGAAGCACAGCAAGCTGTTGACAGTGCTGCTATCTGGAGAGTGTGGTGAGGAGGGACTAGCTTTTTGCTTTTTGAACTTCTTTTATTGTTTTATGTTTATACAGATATAATTTTGTTAATCTGTTCTGGCAGAACAAGAGTTTTTTAAATTGTGGTAAAATAAACATAAAATTTGTCATTTTAACCATTTTAAGGGTATAGTTCAGTGGCATTAAGTACGTCCGTATTGTTGAGCAGCTGTCACCACCCTCCATCTCCTGAGGTTTTTCATCATCCCAAACTGAAACTGTACCCATTAAATAGTAACTCCCAGCCCCCATTCCCCTTTCTGTCTCTGTGACTGACTACTCTAGGGACCTCCTATAAGTGGAATAATACAGTATTTGTCCTTTGTGTCTAGCTAAAAATAAAGGTATTTTAAAAGACATTTCAGTCAAATTGGTGCAGTCATTTTATTTTGTTTTTCCTTTTCCTTTATTTTTAACATTAATACATAGTAAGAATGATTATTCCAGTATGCATTTCTATGAGTTTTAAGGCATGTGCAGATGGTGTAACCATCACCACTATTAGAATACAGAGAAAGTCTATCCTCCAAGAAAACTCCCTGTACCATCCCTTTATATTCACACCCTCCAGTCACTTATAACTGCTGAGCCACTCTTGGTCCCTATAGATTACCTTTTCAAGAACGTGATATAATGGAACCATGCAGTACACAGCGTTTTGATATTGGCTTCTTTCACTCACCACAGAGCCTTTGAGGCTCATTCAAGCTGTTGCAGGTATCAATAGTTTGTTCCTTTCTTTGCTCAGTAAGTAGTCCATTGTCTGAACAGAGCTGCTGTAAACATTTGTGTATGAGCTTTTGTGTGAACATGCGGTTTTATTTCCTTTTGATAAATGTCCAGAAGTGGGATTGCTGGATCATATGGTCACTGTGTGTTTATCTGTACAAGAAACTACCAAAATCTTTTCTACTGTGGTGGTACCATTTTATATTCTCACCAGCCACGTCACTCTGTATCCTTACTAGCACCTGGTATTGTTAAGTTTTTTTTTTTCTTGAGCCATTCTAATGTGTATTTAATGTGCTCATTGTGGTTTTAATTGCATTTCCTAGTGGCTAATGATGTAAAGCATCTTTTCATGTGCTAATTTGCCATCTGTATCCTCTTTGGTGAAGTATCTGTTGAAGTCTTGCTCAAATTTTAATTGAGTTGTTTATCTTCTTGATATTGAGTTTTGAGACTTCTTTACATATTCTAAATACAAGTTCTTTGTCAGATATGTGATTTGCAAATATTTTCTCTCAATCTTTAGCTTGCCTTTTAATTCTTTTAACAGTATCTTTCACAGAGCCAAACATTTTAATTTTGATGAAGTTCACTTTATCAATTTGCCAAATGTTGATAAAGGTTCATGGAAATATGACCACTTTTATGTTGTTGGTCTTGCACCTCTGACTTTGCTTAACCTCACTTACTCTAAGAACTTTTTTGTACAAAAAGAAATCCTTGGAATGTTCTACATAGGCAATCATGCTGTTTGTGAATAGCCCATTTCATTGCATTCTTTTCAGTTTGTGTGCCTTTCCTGTCTTTTTCTTGCCCCATTTCTTTAGCCAAGACTTCTGGTGCAATGTTGAAAAGTACTGAGAGCACATCCTTGCCTTGCTTCCAACTTTAGATAGAGGCATCTGTCTGTCACCATGGAGTATGATGTTAGCTGTGAGTTTTCTGTAGATGCCCTTTGTCAGGCTGAGAGAGTTCCCTTCTAGTTTTAGTTTGCCGAGAGCTTTTATCATGAATAGATGTTGAATTTTTTCAAATGCTTTTGCTATGTAAGTTGATATGCCTGTATACTTTTTCTTCTGCGAATAAGTGTATTGCATTTATTGATTTTTGAGCATTGAGTCAATCTTGTGTTTTAGAATCAACTCCCTTGGGCTGTGGTGCATTATTTTTACATATTGCTGGATTCAGTTTGGTTGAGGATTTTTGCATCTGTGTTCATGAAGGGTATTGTCCTATAATCTTCTTGTACTGTATTTTTTTGGATTTGCTTCAGGGTAGTGCTGGCCTCATTTAAGTTGGGAAATGATTTTTCTTCTTCTGTGTTCTGGAAGAGAGTGTATGTAATTGTTGTTAGGTTCCTTACATGTTTGGTAGGGTTTGCCAGTAAAACTATCTGGGCCTTTTCAGATGTCTTTTTCAGAAAGTATTTAACTACATATTCTATTTCTTTCATGTTTATAGTATTGCTCAGGTATCTGTTTCATCTTGTGTGAATCTTGGTGATTTGTGGTTATTGAGAAATTTGATCATTTCCTCTAAGTTGTTGACACTTTGTGCACAGAGTTGTTTGCAGTGTTCGCTTTTAATATCTGTGGGGTCTGAAGTGATAACATCTCCTTCTTTCTTGATATTGGGAATTGGGAATGTATTAACATATGAGGACCTCAGAGCTAGTGTTTTAAATGCAGCCTCTGTGTAGGACCAGTCTAATCGAGACTGTAGTCTGTAGTACTAGGTATTACCAAATTCTCCTGGGGCTGGATTCCCTTGGGTTATATGGTGCTCCCTGGGGAGTAGCAAATGAGGTGCCTTAGGAGGGACATCAAGGCTTTTAAGCCCTGGGGTAGCATTTGGTGCCTCAGTGGTAAGTTAGTAGGAGCTACCCCAGCGACCTGCAGGACTTCAGTGTCTCTAGAAGTTTCAGATTGCTGCCCTGGAGTATTACACAAGCATTATATGCCAGGAGAATCTGGGCAGCCTTATACCAGAGTGAGAAGAAACCTGCAGCCACTACCTAGAGGGGGGATGAGATTTTCACCACTTTTTCAGGGTGTTTGAGTTGATTATTCTGAGTGACATGTTAATAGGTACTGATTTATTTATGTTTTGTTTATTTCCAATGAAGGCCACAGATTAGCCTGTTTGAAAAACCAAAGGAAAATAAGGCCAAATGGAGAGTGATGTTTAAGCAGAGATTGCTTTGCTGTCAATTTTCATTTGCTGGACCGGGGACTAAAGAGAGTTGATGGTGTGTCCTTCTGAATGCTCTGTTGTCAGCTTTCATCTTAAGTCATAAAGTAGACTTTTTCATTGACGGACTTTGGGGAATTTGGTTCCTGACCCTGATATTACAGCATCTTCCTATGCGAGGGAAAAGGTCTCAGTTTTGTCGTAATTCTTCAAGTGAGATTAATTTTGCTTCACTTAATTAAAAATCTGTGTCACGCTGGGATTTAAAATAGAGTGATTTATGAGCAATAAAAAGAAAATAGGTGTCTTCAAATGCAGAAGATTTGGAAATACCCATTGCAGGTGGAGTGGAGTCAGGTTCTGTGCAACCCTGGAGCCATCCTAGGTTGCTTAGTTTTCTCAGTGATTAAAGTGTGGATGATTAGGCCTGACATCGCGACTACCGTAGTCTCTTGGTATCTTCTCACAAATGATTCTATTTGGACAGGCTGGCTCTCTTTCTGCTGCAGGGATGTGTAATGTAAGCGTAAACGTCTGGCTACGCAGCTCCAGCCTTGGGACGGCCCTTGGTACTGGGAAGGCTGTTCTCCAAGCCTGAGGTTGTGGGATGTGCCACTACCAGCTCTCCCGTCCTCACTGTGGGTGTATCTTTGTAGCAGTTTATAAGAATCATGCGTTCCCAAGTGTGATTCCCCCCATATTAAACAAGTAACACATTTACTGTAAAAATTTCAGGTAACTCAAAGGAGGAGAATGAAATCAACTTCTCTACCATGTATGTCCTTATGTAACTGACAGCTCTATTCTCCTTTGGAGCTGAATTGTAGGAACCAGAGGGCTGTGAGCTCTAAGAATGCTGTGAGGTAGGGACCTTGGGTGGAGCATCAGATGTGTGTGTGTTTTCAGGAGGTCATCCAGGTTCTGTGGTGTCAGGAGCTGGGAAGCTGGGCATGTGAGGCGTGAGGAGAAGGGTAGGCATGTAGTCATAGTAGGGCAAGGGTCGTGTACCCATGTCCTTGTGTGGCCACCAGGAAGGAGTGAGGCATGATGCACAAGCTGGGACAGGAGTGCCCACATCTAGTCATGGAAACTTTTCAGCCTGAACAAGAGGGAAAACTCCCATTAACTTCACACATGGGGCTGTGAATGCTGCAGATGAATAATTGTTTCTTTCTGGGAGGTTGGTGACATTTTTGTTTCTCCTCTGGTTGCTTGTAAAAGAGTAACAAGGCCCTTTGTGGCCTTGCCTTCTGGAGCTGGTAGCTTAGAACCTTCTAGTTATAGAGTAACAAAACTGCTGAGGAGAGGGGGCAGCATCCTGGAAGGAGGCTCCGATAATGACATCGAACTCACATTGGTCATCGTCATGTGTGCTCCGAGGTGAAAGCTTGTGACCTGGTAGCCACCTCCCTGCTGCACACAAGGGCAGAACTCACCAGAAACACAGTCCGTGCAGGGCTACAGAGCATGTTCCTCTGTGGTGGGTTTGGGTGCTAATCACTGTGTACTAATTGCAGCGGAAAAGTGCAGTTGGCTGTGGCTTTAGAGTGTGGGCAAGCGATGCTTCTGGAGCATAACCCTGTGCACACAGGAGCCGTGTAATCCCTCCACGATGCACTATGTGGTCTGGATGGAAAAGTCGCTCACAGAGGTTGTGGGCAGTTCTCGGTACATCTGGAGAGCTGTCAGGCATGCGCTCAGGTGGCCTGTGTTAGTGTCTCCCAGGTGTTGTAGGTGTGGATGCCAGGGGAAAGCTGGAAGAGAAAGGCCCCAGGCAGCCCCCTCTCTGATGTCGTGGATTCTTAGAGCTGTTTGAGGACCCCAGGAAGAATTCCAGATTGGCAGAAAGAAAAGACCGTTTCTGAAAATGAGTCTGCATCACTGCATGGATACTCAGAGTGGCGTGATCGCCGTGTTTTTCATATGAGTCAGGGAAAATATTTGTGCGTGTCAATGAGCATTTCGTGTGCCTGGTCCCTTGGCGTGTGCCCCAGCAGCGGTGGCACTGTGTGCTGCAGAAGCCCTCAGCCAGCCCAGGGCTGCAGACTGCCCAGGGTGTACCCTGTGTGGCCCCACTCCTCCGTGGTTCCTCGGCTACCTCAGCTTCTCACTCTGTCACACGGTGGACCATCTCCTCAAGCCCCAGCACACTAGTGAGCCCACCTTCCCCGCTGCCTCCAAGAAATGCAGACATGACTCCTGACACCATCTCCAGGCTTCTCTCATTCCACGCCGTCCACCTTCACCATTGGCTGAAGCTGGTCTGCTTCTAAATCTGTGGACTCCATCTCCTCCTCTTTCTGCCTTGGTCTTGGGCATAAGCAGCCTTTGAGTGGAGCACTGGGGCTGCCCAGGGCTCACCTGTCTTTGTACAACTCTATAGTCATAGATATCTGAAGGTAATGCAAATAATCCTTGTCCCTAGACATGCAATTGGGTTCAGCCTCCTGGAGAGGCAATTGGCTCCCCGCGGAAAAAGCTGGTATTGTGTCCATTGGAAATCCATGTCAGTATTCTTTTACTCTGTATTATTTTTTTCTTGAGGTGAAATTCACATAACATAAAGTTAATCATATTGAAGTGAACAGTTTCATGGCAGTTAGTACATTCGCAATGTTATACAACCTCCATGTATCTCCAGGACGTTTGCAGAACCGCAAAAGGAAACCCCCTAATTATCAATCCATCATGGCCCAATCCCCATTCCCCCAGCCAACTCCATGTCATTTTGTGATTCTTTGAGTTCTCCTCTGAGGGCATTGCGACATCTCCTTGGTTCTCTTGTGAGTGATGATTTAATAATGTTTTTAATGCATGGTCATTTTTTTAAGTGACCTGTTAGTGGCCATCACCCCTGGGCTGAGCCGAGAGCATTCTCACCGGATGGATGATGCTGGTTTCCTGGGGGCTGAGGCCCCTCTTGTCTGTTCTCCACGGGGTGCTGCCACTCTTACTCTTTTAAAGTGAGAATCTGGTCCTGGAGGGCAGGGAGGAACATTCTGGGGGTGGGTCTTCCCAGTCTTGTCTGTAAGTCTGAACCAGTATGAGAGGTTCTTGGGTGATATGTGGAAATGTGCCCCCTTCCTGGGCTGGTCCTCTCTGCCCCTGACAGGTTGGTCAGTGAGTAATGGTTAATGATCCTGTGCTCGGTACTTTGTAAAGCATGTGAGATATTTGCAGCTATAGAGAGGACACGGTGTGAAAAACAGAGATGCATCCAAATAAAGCAAGCAAGGTAATACAATTTAGAGCTAGCATATGCTTACATCTACACTGAGGGCAGGACCCTCGCCCTGGGGGTGCTCTCCCCCGACCCCACCGTGGTAACTCAGACTTATCCAGCCCTGTTCCAAGGAGGCTGAGGACGCCTGCAACCCGCCCTTTTCCTAATAGACCCAAAGAATGAGGATGTGGTTTTTGTCTAGCACTCACCTCTGTGATGGTTGACCTCTGTGACTGCCTGAGTTGCTGTCAGTTTCCCCTGGGGGCGCCTCACTCTGGGGAGACCAGTGGGTTTTGAACTCTGTCCCAGTGTCTCTGTCCTCTCCTTTGTCCCCACAGCTTTGCAGGGAGAGGACCTGTCCCTGCCCTTCCTAGCTGGGGTTTTGCATCCCACATCTGAGGGGTCTCTCCTTGTTGCTGAACTCCTGTCTTTTCCGGTCCAGATCCCAGGCATTGCGGAGGTGGCCAGAGGCAGCCTGGCTGCGTCCTGCTGCTGGACTCGCTATGTGGTGGCCCCTCCTTGCCCCTGAGGTCCTCAGCCCCACCCCAGCTGTTTATAATCATCTGAAACCCAGGTCAGAAGGCAGGATTTCCAGCTGTTTCTTTTTTCTTTTTTCTCACAGGTAGCAGCTTGGTGAAATAATTCAATTTACTATTAAGCATTTTCGTTTTACATCTTTAACGTGATTAGAATGAAACTGTCCTTGGTCCCCTGAGAGCATAGTGCATCTGAGAGAAGAGAGGAAGAAACAGGCTCACAGTGCGGTTTTGTGGTAGTTTTCTTGGGGGTGGGGAAGGTGAATCACACCCTCCATTTTTGACTGAAATTTAAAATAAAAAAGCACATAGAGCCCTGAAAGCATGTGTCTAAGGTAGAAAGTGAAGAAAGTGCCCCCATTTCTGCAAGGGTTGAAGTTAAGCCCTTGGCTCTAGTTGACAACCATTTGGTTCTTTCTTTAAATTTTTTTTTATTATTATACTTTAAGTTCTGGGGTACACGTGTAGTATGTGCAGGTTTGTTACATAGGTATACACGTGCCATGGTGGTTTGCTGTACCTATTAATCCATCATCTACATTAGGTATTTCTCCTAATGCTATCCCTTCCCTAGCCCCCCAGCCCCCAACAGGCCCTGGTGTGTGATGTTCCCCTTCCTGTGTTCATGTGTTCTCATTGTTCCACTCCCACTTATGAGTGAGAACCACCATTTGGTTCTTTAAACACAACACAGAGACCTTGTGTTGTGAATAAACGTTGGAGACTGGTTGATACTAATTAGTTTAGTACCTTCCCACCTCTGCTGCAAAAATGAAAAAGCAGCAGCACAAAGGGCTGGTCATAACCTGGATGAGAAAGAGAGAGGTTGGAACTTGATCATGGAAAGCCCCCAAGTAGCCCTGCTGAACAGATTTAGCACCTGGAGGTGGACCCCTGTCTGTGAAGAGGACCAGACGGATCATACAAAACATCGCTGGTGTGAGCCTCAAGTAGGTTTTCAGCTCAGAAATGGGCTTGGTTGATAAGATGGGTTAAGCACGTTCCATTGTGGCTTTCCCACTGTGAATGCGAGGAGCAGCTATTCAACGATTCTGAAAAGAATATAGTAGCAGGTGGTTTGGGGAGGAAGATTAGAATTGGAAGTATTCCTGAACAGGGCATGAGTCTGCCATTTTTCCCCATCTGGTCTTCCCCAATCTGAACTCAACACATTGGAAACCTGAAAGTGAGTAGTGGGATGCAGAGAAGAGAGTGTCAGAAGCCTTCTAGGTCTGGCTCAAGGACTAGAAAGGGACATTCTAGTGTTCAAAGAGTGCCAGACCCTTTTGTTCTGTTTCCCTTGTCTGTGTTCTCTTACATGCCCCTCACTTCCTTCCTTCCTTCTCTCTTTTCCTTTCTCCCTCCCCTCCACTCCCCTTCCCTCCTTTTTTCCCAGCACAGTCTTGCTCTTTTTCCCAGCTGGAGTGCAGTGGCACAATCACAGCTCTCTGCAGCCTCAAACTCCCAGGCTCATGTGATCCTCCTGTCTCAGCCTCCTAAGTAGCTGGGACTAGAAGCGCATGCCACCATACCCAGCGAATTATTTTTTATTTGTAGAAACAGGCTCTGGATTTGTTGCCTTGGCTGGTCTTGAACTCCTGGCTTCAAGTGATCCTCCCGCCTTGGCCTCCTAAAGTACTGAGATTACAGGCGTGACCCACTGCGTCTGGCGGGGACAGCTTTAAATAGATGTTGTTGGCTTGTTGTTGTTTTGAGTTACTTGCTGTAGACTGGTATTGGGGAATTTTTACTTCTTCAAATTGAAAACATTTCATCATCTTGCCAAAAAAAAAAAGAAAAACAAAACCTATTTTGTAAAGAAAACACAGCTCTCCTTATATGGGTATGCCACGAGGAAAAAACATTTCCACAGTTTTTAGCCAGTTGCCTGCTGCTGCTCACATCAATGTTATTATAAAGGAAAGCCTTGGTGACCACTTCCCTTGGAGACTACTTCTCTGCAGAAGCTAGCCTTGTGGGCTTTTGTATTGTAAGTTAATGTACAGGTAATTATCTTAATTACCATGATTTATAATAGCACCTTGTTTAAATGTTGGCCGGAGTTAGCCAGACAATCTATACCTGTAAGAAATCAGGTTTCAAGGATTTGCCACGCATTCACGCCGGACAAGCGATTTCTGGCATTTCTTTCTGGGTGTGCAGACCACCCTGGGCAGAGAGGAAATGATTTTAGCACCAAATGCTTCAGTTAGGGATTCAGCAAAGTCTGAGAATTTCCCTTCTTAACCCAAACCACGTTTAATGCATCACTAGGAAAAGCAGGTTGGTAAAACTCATCCTAGCCTTCTTAACATTATCCATTTGTTATTCAAGAAATATACATCGGCCCTAGGATTCAGGCTTCCCAGGACTCCGGGGGTTTATGTCTAGGACACCGTAATTTCTATCCTTATGCTACTCTCCTAGTATAGGAGAAAAATGTTTGGAGGTTGATTCTGGCAGCCTTGCTGGTGTGCCCACACCTGTCCTGGGAGGGTGGTGAGTCACCGTTGCCTCCTCAGTGAAGTCAGGACTCAGAACTACAGCCATTTGCTCATAGTCATCCATCTGAAAGATTCAAACATACAATCTGGAGCAGACTGCTGCTAGAACTGCAGCCATTTGCTCATAGTCATCCATCTGAAAGATTCAAACATACAATCTGGAGCAGACTGCTGCTTTATGTATTGACCTGCTCCTCTCTATGGGGGATTTTTCAGTTTTCACAGAGTCAAGAGTGTGAGGTTATTGCCGAGTTTTAAAATGAGGAAACTGAGGCCAGCATGAGGCAAATTAAATACCAGTTTATTTAGCTCCCGGGCGAGGTTCTGTGGCCCCAGGGGAGGGAGAGAGAGAGAGGCTAGAGAAGTCACGCCCGGCCGTTCTGAGCGTGGGGTTTTCTAGGGGGTAAGGGCAGTAGATTGGTCAGTGGGGAAACAAA
>CAUYLG010002547.1:0-115502 GCA_963573385.1 Cacajao melanocephalus
CAAAACATACATTTTTCTCAGTATCACATTATACCTATTTTAAAAGTGACCACATAATTGGAAGTAAATCACTCCTCAGCAATTGCATAGCATTTCACAGCTTTAAATAAAATATTGGTTGGCTGCTTGTTTGTTATTTTCATCCCTTATTCCTTCTTGTTTCCATTGTTAAGCACAATTATTGGCATAAAAGAGGTTTTTAATATCCATGTTTAGACTGCATTCTAGCCTGGGCAATAGAACAAGAATCCCGTTCTCTCTCCCTCTTTCTCTTCCTCTTTCTTTCTCTCTTACATTCTTTTTTTTCTTTCTTTCACTCTCACTTTCTTTCCTCTCTTTTTCTTTCTTTCAACAACAAAAAAAAATAAAATAAAAAAATAAAAAAGATATAAGGAGCAATGACCAGCCCTGAGAATGAGAAAGAACTCACAAGACCGGCCTACCTCCAACCCCTCCCTTGAGCCTGAGATACAGATCTTATCAGAGAGGGCATGGCCATGGTTCACTGAATAATAGAGAAGTCACTATAGTGCTGTACTGGTGGAATCTTCTGGAAATATGCCCTCTGGAAGTTTATGGAAATTCATCATCTAGGGTGCCAGAGACAGCTCTTCAGAGGGCACTGTCATACCTGAGACACTTACTGCAAAACTGACTGAAAGAGTAACCCAGAGAAGCTATAAGCCACTGGATGCTGCTGGCTGCCACGTGCTGCAGGAGCTGAGAACTGGAGAAGCCCCAAGTGCTACAGGAGCTGGCTGCTAGAGAGGCTGCACGTGCTGCAGGTGCTGGAGAAGCCATGCGTGTTTCAGGACCTGTGCGATGCGAGGCTGCACGTGCTGCAGGAGCTGGATGCTAGAGGAGCACCTTGCAGGAGCCTGGGGAGTGAGCATAGTGGAACCAGGAAGCAAAACTCTTCTGCAATGTCTCATCAGCAGCCTCTACTGACCAAGTTTCAGTACCAGTTGGCAAAGAAAATAAAATTATTTTAAAAATATTTTAAAGGCTCACAGAGCAGTCAGAAAGGGTCAATTCATTGTTGAGAGACAATAAATCAATAATTGGCACAAGTATACACATAGACGAGGAACTGCTGGGTCATAGAGTTGTTTCAAATTTAGAATTAATGGATTTTGCCAGTTTTCCAAAGACTTGCACCAATTTACAATCTCAAGAGTAATGTAGAATTCCGGTTGCTTCATATGCTTGCCAACGCTTGATATTATCAGTTTGTCTTCTGGTGAGTATGAAGTGGCATTTCATTGTGATTTTATTTAGCATTTTCCTTAATGAGTAAAGATGTTGAGCAGCTTTTCATATGCTTGTTAGATATTTGGATACCCTCTTTAGCAAACCTGTTGAAGTCCATTGCCCATTTTTATTAAGTTGTCTTTTTCTTATTTATTTATAGAGTTTTATATATTCTGACTTTGAGTCCTTTATCAGATGCATATATTGCAAATCTTTTCCCAACATGTTGTTTGCCTATACTGCCTTAAAATAATATATTCATAGGTGCAGAAGATCAGAATACTGTATCTTTCAATGTGCTGTCTCTCACATATCAATGGCAACAGAGTCATGGTGTCATGCTTACATAACTGGAATAAAATAATCTTTTGGAATTCATCTATGTACTTGCCTAAGAAGGCAAATGAATATTTTAAGAATCTTTCTAACCTATTTAAAACATTTGTTCTCCTTTTACTCCACCAGTTCAATTACTGCAAAGATTTCTGAAAATGGGGAAAAGATTCATGGTTTGGATTGATTACGGCAGTTTCTGTAAGAATCAGATTGTCTCCCTCAATTTCCAAGGGAGAAATCCTGCTTAAAAACCAACAGTGTGATAACGCTGCATCTAAGCATTCCAGTGGCAGCTCTCCTTCCCTTCCATGGTGCTTTATAATTACTGATTGTTTTCCTTTTCACCATTATGCTCCTTGAAAGCAGGAGCCAACCATTCTTAGTCATCTTTATAACCCCAGGGCTGGCCCAGGAACTGGTGTGTCCTATGTATTCTATGAATGTTCCTTGAATATCTCAATTTAGTCACAGTAGTCATCTATTCTAGATGTGAGTTGAGACACAAACTGAATTTTTACTTATGCCCATTTTGAATGGATGTTGGTGCTGATGGTAGATAGGGGGAAATATGGGAATTTGAAAGAAATATCTGACTCCTTGAGTCATGAAAAAAGGGAAATTAGAATCCCCAGCACAACCCTTTTGAGATGAAAACTGATAAAGAGGAAGAAAACAGAGTCTGGTTTAGACCAAAAAGGGAACAGAAGGAATCGGACGTAGTGCCACAGGGATGGCTAGCTGGGAGAGAGAACAAAGCAGAGGGTAGCAGCTAATCTGGGAACCCCATAGTGGAACTTGCCAAGCCCAGCTGCATATGAGATTCACCCGAGGAGATTGAAATAACCCCAAAGCCCTGGCTCCACCACAGACCACCTGATTCAGAATGGGGGTGGGATAGACATCTATCTATATATATGTTTTTAAAGTTTCCTGGGTGGTTCTGATGCATGATGAAGATTGAGAATGCCTGCTCTAGAGCACAGTGAAGCTGGAGGGCTTCTTCCAAACCTTGACCCTGATGTCTGTGTTAACAAAAGGCTGATTCTCTAAATGTCCTTGGAAGAATCCAGAGGATCCACCAATTAGAGATCTGGGTGCTGCAAAGTGAACATTAGATCTCAGGGTAGGTTTAGGGTTCTGGTACTGAGGACTTCATTGTCTTTCACTGTAAACAGAAAAGCTGTAAAATGGAGTTCTGATTTTGAATTGGGGGTAGAAAAAATAAATTAGAAATTAGGAAGCAGAAAAGTTTACTACCCCAAGTAAAATGCCACAATTAGGCAATTGTATTCCTTTTTTGCTATAATTGTTACAATTAGCCAATTATGTCCCATTTGCACCCTGAGAGTGCTGCACACTGTGGTGAAGTCATTTTAGTCATTAAAGGCTCAGGTTGAGAAATGGAGGGCCTTTAGTACCAAGGCTAAGAGAGCAGCTGCCCACCAAGCGTAACTGCACACTAGGAAATTTGTTCCTGAGGTGGGTGGCTTCACTAATGAGTCAGTCTCACCTTTAAAATTCTACAGTTCTATGATATACATTGTAAGATGTGAGGCAATGGTTATTTTTGAATCTGAGTTTTCTTGCTAATGCCAACAAGCCTTCCTAAGTCACACTTGCCACGTGACTATAACTGGCAGTTGCTGGAAGGGCTTGGGCCAAGCACAAGGAACTAGAAAACCTATGGGAAAATTTTAAACTTTGTAAACCTGAAGTTCAGATAGAAAAGTGCAAAGTCAACTGCAAGGTTCTCACCTGCCCGCATAATGACATGGTATTAGAAAATGAAAAACAAGGAGGTTAAAACACATTGTAATTATTGGCATTACTCTGCATTGAAACCTGGGGATTCTTTGTCCCCAAATAACCAACAGCATAAACCAGCTCTCCTACCGTTTCTCATCCCAGCCAAAGTCACCCAGCCAAACATACAGCAGCTTAGTTTACTGTAAGTCTGGATGAGCCATTCCAATAAGTTGTTAGGGTTAGGCTTACTTCTAAGAACACCAGACAACATAACCTAGATGAAAGAAGGAAAAGTTCTATCATTTTGACTATGGGGAGCTCTACTTCTTCATTCAATGAACAGATCAGATGACGAATATGTGCCAGGCGCAATGCTAGGTAACAGAATCAGAGTAACAAAGCGTGATCCCACGGAGGTGGCTATGAGGAAGGACCAGAGACGGAAACAAATGCATGACTTAATGTACTAAAGTGCAGTGGCAGAGAAATGCCCAGGATGCCATGGGAGCGCCTAGTAGAGGCTCGGGGCCAGAGAAAGTTATAAGCAGGGAGGAGGAGGAGCTGATGTCTCAGTGGAATCTTAAGGGAGAGGTGGAGTGGAAGGTGGCCTGAGGCCACTTATACTGGCTTGTGAGAGCCAATTACATGCATTTTTTCCTATTTCTGCATTCAGCGACCTGATTTGTATCTTGAAGTTAGCAGTGGTATGAATATTTATGCCTCAGAAGTAAGCAAATCCTACATATCAAGCTTTTTTCTGCTCTAGAGGCGGTTGTCAAACACTAAACAGGACACCACTGGGTAGGCCACGGCCAAGATGGAGGGAAAGCATTTTGGACAAGGGTACACCCTAAGCCAAGTCATCGAAGCCCCAAAACACTTGGAAGGGGACTACGAGACTTTAGCTTTTCTAGGTTATAAAGTGCACTGCTGCAATGGCAGGAGATAAAACAGAAAGAAAGCCAAGGACTAGATTGTGGAAGGCACTGCATGTCATGCTAAGGAGTTTCTATTTTTATCCTGCAGGGGATGCGTGGGCAAAGAAGTTTTAAGCTAGGCTGTGATACGCTAACTTTTTTTTTTTTTTGGAGACATCCTAGTTTATAACCATGAAGGCCTCTCCTTGATAATAAATATACAAACTGAATTGAGATTAAAGAGAATTTGTTGCTAAAATCACCCATAAAGCCAAAAATAGAACAAAAACAATAAAGAAAAAGAGAACACCTCCAGCAATTGGCTTTGGCTCACCTTGTCCGGCAGCAGTGGCTCTCAGCACGCCAGACCCACGGAGGCCGGGGCTCCTATTTGACACACCCCACGCTATTTCCTCTGAAGCTATTTGCACCTCAGTTAGTGCTGAAAATGTCACTCCTCTAGAGCATAGGCACAGGCTTTGATTCAATTTCATGATTCTATCAAAGGATAGACCTCGGCTCTTAAGCTTAGGGCTGCTGCCCATTTACTTATAAACTTCTTATTTAACTTTATATATGGCCAAAACAGATAAAGACAGGGTCATCTGAAAGACGGGGAAGCTGTCATTGGCTTTCCTTGCAGTATTTTGAATGTAGCTCCACGTTGTCAGCTTTAAAGGAAGTGCTTTCTACCTTGATTCTAAACCTTATGTTGGCAAAAGGCACCAGATTTTGACTGGGTGCCCTGGCCTTACGACCTGAATAATGATGTCTAAATTTTCTACTTATTACAGAAATGTCCATTTTAACAAAAACAACAACAAAATATGGCAAAGGTTACACATATAGTAAATGATTTCTGTATTTCCTCTGTTTATGACAGTTTCCATATACTCCCTCCTGGCACAAAGAAAGTGAGCCAGGCTGTGTCTCACGTTCCAGTATTATGTTGGGCCATTATCCTGCCAGGATTCTTCTACCAACATCCTTTTTTAAAACCCATATCATAAACTTATGCCAGACTCTATCCCTACCCCCGCCATGGGCCCTGTCCTCAGGACTCTTATTAACACCGCGCCCCCACACCCTCAGTGAATTCAGCATGAATTTTCCTTTTTAGCATTGTGGGCAATTCTCTTTCCATTTTGGTTCATTTCCAGTGACGTTTAGTTTAACTATCCAACTTCCCACCACAATAGTGTAATTCGGTTCAGGCTGGTGGCCTGTGTAATGTGTAGCAGTTTAGGTCCAATCATTAAATGGACGAGTTCAGAAGATTGCACGGTATGAGAAAAGGCTGGGTGCGGTGGCTCACACCTATAATCCTAGCACTCTGGGAGGTCAAGGTGGGAGGATTGCTTGAGCCCAGGAATTTGAACAGCCCAGGCAACATAGTGAAACCCTGTCTTTTCAGAAAAATGTTTTAGAAAGATTAGCTGGGCATGGTGGTGCCTGCCCATAGTCCTAGCTATGGTTTAGGGATGGGAGAGGGCTGGGATGGGAGGATCACTTGAGCCTGGGAGGTCAAGGCTGCAGTAAACTATGATTGTACCATTGCACTCAAGCCTGGGCAACAGAGTGAGACCCTATTTAAAAAAAAAAAAATAAAGAAAAGCCTTTATATGCTTCCCTGGGGATGAGGGAGAACCTTCCTGGGTGTGTCAGCTCCGCAATACACAACAGCTAGGTGTGCTGGACTGCTCATACCAACCATGATCTTAAAGGAATCGCTTACCCCTCATTCTGCGTGTCCACTTGGGGCACTTGGCTATGACTGCAGCTCTGAAGAAGGTTGCTTCAGTTTCCGACGCGGTTTCAAGGTGGCAGTGCTCTGTACTCTCATTCACTCCTTCCAGTTGCTGAGGGGACTCTTTTTTTTTTTTTTTTTTTTGAGATAGAGTCTCACTTTGGTGCCCAGGCTGGAGTACAACGGTGTGATCTTGGCTCACTGCGACCTCTGCCTCCCGGCTTCAAGTGATTCTTCCTCCCTCAGCCTCCTAAGTAGCTGGCATTACAGGCACCACCACCATGCCCAGCTAATTTTTGTATTTTTAGTAGAGATGGGGTTTCACCATCTTGGCCAGGCTGGTCTTCAACTCCTGACCTCAGGTGATCGCCTGCCTTGGCCTCCCAAAGTACTGGGATTATAGGCGTAAGCCACTGGGCTGGCCCACTGAAGGAACTCTCTGGGCAATTCTGCTCCAGTGTTTGACTGACCTTCCCCAAAGCAGTTACACGTCATTGTTCTGAGATGCTCAGACAGCTCCAGTTTTAGGACATTGGATTACACCCTATACTCTACTTCCCACTGTCTCTTTGGGAACACAAGCAGGCTCTGCTGCAGTAGCTTGATTCTCTTGATGGTGCAAACAAGCTCCTATCATCACAGGCTGTGGTTCAGGGCCCAGGTTCTAAACCAGATGTACCCTATTTCCAACGTTTACTTAAATTGTGTGTTAAGTTGTTGAAACCTCAGTTTTCTCATGCATAAAATGGGGATAAAAAGCTGCCCATATGACTGTTAGGACTAGGTGAGATCATCTGTGCAAAGTACTTGAGCTGTACCAGCCATATAGTAAACACTTGGTAAAAGTTATCATTACTATGCTGTACTGATGGCCAAAACTCAGACTGCCAAAGAAACAGACAGCTAAGCTGCTGCCTTTCTCACAATGCTAAAATTTTAGCCACCATTTATAATTATGACTTTGAGTATGAGTATCACTACCAACTAAAAAAGAAATGAGTTTTGATGGAATGGTTTTTACTCTCCCCTAGATTCACTCCTGGATTAGAGAATTTGCAAAGATTTGCCTATGATTTTTCTGTTCTCTTTTTAATTCAGCTGATGGTGATGTTCATTATCCACTTGAGGTGGCATCAGAATAAATTAATATTAAAATATTTAAATTTAGAACAATGTGTTCGAAATGCCATTAGGAAGATTTATCACCTGCAATGAGAAATCAGTGCTCCATTAGCTGCAAACCCTCTCCAGTGAGTTTGGAGACCTCAGGCTCAGATCATCACCCATCAGCTCTCCCCCACTCTGTCCCCTGACTGCTGTCTGGACAGCTGTTCTTGGGTTTACTGAGGGCGTGTTCTACTGACTCACTTTTGAACTTAGACCTACATCTGGCTGGGGACTCTTTAATACCATCAGTCTAGACACTGAGCTCGGGCCAATAAACAATACAAGGTGTTAAGAGCTGAATTATGCCTGCCCCACTCATTCTTACGTTGAAGCCCAAATTCCAGTACCTCTGAAAGTAACCGTATTTGGAGACAGGGTCTTTAAGAAGTGACTAAGTTAAAATGAGGCCATTAGGGTGAGCCCTAATACAATATGATTGGTGTCCTTATAAGAGGAGGAAATTTAGACACACACGGACACATCAGAGATGCACATACACAGAAAAATACCCATAGAAGAACACAGAGAAGGCAGCTATTTGCAAGCCTAGGAGAGAGGCCTCAGGAGAAACTAAACTTGCTGACACCTTGGTCTTGAACTTCCAGCCTCCAGAACTGGGAAAAATTAATTTCTGTTAAGACACCAGTCTGGCATTTTGTTATGGCAACCCTAGCAAACTAATACAGTAGCCCTCCCTTATCCTCAGAGAACATGCTCCAAGACCCGCAGTGGATGCCTGAAACCACAGACAGTACCAAACCCTTTATATATACTATGTTTTTTCCTATACATACTAATGATTACATTTAATTTATAATTTAGGCACAATAAGAGATTAACAATAACTAGCAATTCAGTAGAACAATTATAACAATATGCCAGCATCACTACTCTTGCACCTTGGGGACATTATTCAGTTATAAAAGGGGTACCTGAACACAAGCGCTATGACACACGACAGTTCATTTGATCACTCAGATGGCTATGAGGTGACTAACGGGTAGGTGGCTAATGGGTGGGGAGCACTGACAGCATGGCGACCGGACAAAGGGATGAATTCATGCGCAGAGCAGGATGCTGTGAGATTTCATCATGCTACTCAGAGTGGTGCCCAATGGAAAAACTATGAATTGTTTATTTCTGAAATTTTCCATTTAATATTTTCAGACCATAGTTGATCTTAGGTAAATGAAACCACAGAAAGCAAAACCTCAGATAAAAGGGGACTAATATACATATTTTTTGTTTTTTTGAAAGCTTATTTATAAATGTATGCAGCCAATTTTGGAGTACACAGATTACCTGCAATGTGCTTTTCCAATCAACACAGTATCTTTGAGATTTGTTCATATTGATATGTATCTAGGTCTAGGTAATTTTTCTGTTGTGTAGATTTCCGTCCTACTACTACCACAACTTGTTTTCAGTTTCTCTTTTGTTACTGTTACGTGCAATGTGACCATGATCTTCCTTGCCCATGCAGTAAGGGTTCTCTAGGTGCTGCGCCCAACCCCTATTAACCTCAGAAGGGAAAACACCAGGTTCAAGAGGCCAAGGAGGAGAGCCAGAGCCAGCAAAGGAGATTTGGGGCTTTATAAAGAGCTCACATACAGGGAAGAGAGTCCAGTGATGGCAGGCTGGACAGGAGAAGTGCCTTATATATAGGAATGGTCCAGTGCTGACAGGCTGGATGAGATATCCACATGGCCTGCCTAGTGGTGGTGGGCTGGGCAGGAAAATCACAACACTCTCCCGCTAACGAGCTCCACCTGGCAATCTTCATTTACTAAAACTCAGAGTCTCGATCTCTTGCATGGCTCACGTTCCACGGGACAGGCCTGGGGCTCAGACACTTATCATTGATAAGGAACGAATCTCTAGCTTGGGCACACCTGGATTCCCTAGTGCAGAACACACATTCAGGTGTGTTTGCCATACAGGCTCATTTTCAGTGTATGCTGAAGTTATCACTCTCAGCTGCATTTACCCTTCACTAGGTTATACCTATAATTGAACATTTTGGCTCACAATGCAAAATATCATCATTTTTCTAAATTTTTTTAATTGACAAAAGTTGTATATATTTCTGGTGTACAATGGTTTTCTTTTTTTTGTCCTTTCCAACTTTTATTTTAGGTTCAGGGGTTACATGTTCAGGTTTGTTACAAAGATAAATTGTGTGGTGTAGGGGTTTGGTGTACAGATTACTTTGTCACCCAGGTAATGAGCATAGTACTCGATAGTTTTTTGATCCTCACCCTCCTCCTACCCTCCACCCTCAAGTAGGCCCAGGTATCTATTGTTTTCTTTGTATCCATGACAACATGGTATTTTGAAAAATGTACATGTACGACCATGTGAAGAGACAGCAAGATAGGGGCCATGTACAAGCCTAGAACAGATTCTTCCATTATGGCCCCCAGAGGAAACCAACCCTGCCAGCACCTTGATCTTGGACTTCTAGCCTCCAGAACTGTGAGAAAGTAAATTTCTGTTAAGCCACTCAGTCTTGCATTTTGCTCTGGAAGCCCTAGTAAACAATTGCACAAGGACAAGCAAAACTCACTCATCCAAACAATTGTTAAAAGTAATACAAGAGCTATTCCAGGGAAGCAAAAAGTGACTGAGAGCTACATTCCCATCTTAAAGTAAGGAGCTGCTGACAGGGCATCCCACCAGATCTGTGTGTGGTTGTTAAAAGCAGATTCCAGGCCCGGTGCAGTGGCTCATGCCTATAATCCCAGCACCTTGGGAGGCTGAGGCAGGCAGATCATGATGTCAGGAGTTTGAGATCAGCCTGACCAACATGGTGAAACTCCATGTCTACTAAAAACACAAAACATAGATGGGCGTGGTGGCACCCACCTGTAAGCCCAGCTACTCAGGAGGCTGAGGCAGGAGAAACATTTGAACTCAGAAGGTGAAGGTTGTAGTGAGCCAAGATCATGCCACTGCACTCCAGCCTGGGCAACAGAGACTCCATCTCAAAAAAAAAAAAAAAAAAAAAAAAAAGATAAAAAGCAGACTGCAGAGCCAAACTGCCTGAACTCAGGTCTCAGCCCTGCACTTGCTGGCCATGAGATCTTGACCAAGTTATTTGCTTTTCTGTGCCTCGATTTTCTCATCTGAAAAATGGGGCAGTAGCAACACCTGCCTCCCAGGACTGCTGTAAGTATTATAGAAGTTAACAAATGGAACACCTGGCATATGGAATAATGCTATGGACGAATTTGCTGTTTTTATCTGGTCTTTGAAAAAGACTTAAGAGGAAATATAATTAAAGGTTGTTCTAATCAATTAGCACCTGCCAGCATGCCAGAAGACCCCTTATTTATAAGATCCCTTTCCTTGCTGTAGACTTGTCTCCCTTTGCCAATTTTATTTAAAAGGATAATGACCCACTTTTAGTAGAAAGCCCCAAGGATGCTATTTTGAGAGGAAACTTCTCAGGAAATTCCCAAGTAATCTGCAGGAGGAAAAGATATCAGTTTGTCAAATCTCTTTAAAAGCCTGCCAGCTCCAAATTAGCATGCTGTGTTACGAGTCAGGACAGTGGGTTAGTAAGGGCTGGATCTCCGGGTGTGCTGACTGAACACTGATCCCGCTGTGCTGTTGTGATCTGTGCACATGTGTGCATGCATGTTCAATTTCGGTACAAACTTTACTTCCATATTGATATGATTGGGCTGTGTCCCCACCCAAATCTCATCTCAAATTGTAGCTCCCATAATTCCATTGTGTTGTGGGAGGGACCCAGTGAGAGATAACTGAATCATGGGGTAGTTCCCCTGTACGGTTCTTGTGGTAGTAAGTCTCATGAGATCTGATGGTTTTATAAGGGGAAACCCCTTTCACTTGGCTCTCACTCTTCTCGTATGCCACCATGTGAGACATGCCTTTCACCTTCTGCCTGATTGTGAGGCTTCCCCAGCCACATGGAATGTAAGTCTGTTAAACCTCTTTCTTTGTAAATTGTCCAGTCTTGGGTGTATCTTTATCAGCAGTATGAAAACGGACTAATACAAATACCCTACCAAGAGATATAGTCCAAGCTCATCCAAGAACCTCTGAATTCCTTCTACATCTTCTGGATGGATATTTGGAAATTCCTTTGGCAAAGAGTTCCAATCCTCTTGGCACTAGGCTGAGGTCTAAGGAGAAGAGGGAGCTCCAGAATGGGGCCCCTAAAATATCAGATAAATAATATCTTTTAGTATAAAGATATCCCATGTAATATTTAGGACATATTTCTGCTAAAGAATATTTGTTGCTTATTTGAAATTCAAATTTAACTTGGGAATTCTGCATTTTTATTTGCTAAATTCAAATTTCAGATAAATCTTTTAGAATACAGTACAAGTATGTTCAAAGTATTATATATTTGGGATGTGTTTATACTAAAAAAATGATCTGAAATTCAAATTTAACTGGGTATCCTCTATTTTATCTGACAAACCTATTCTGAGAGCTTTACACATATTGATTCATTCAATCCTTATATAAATGAATAAGGGAGGTACTATTATTACCTCCATTTTATAGATTAGGAAACTGCAGAAAGGAAGCTGAGTGGTTTGTCCAAAAAATCTGACAATACCAAGTGCTGACAAAAATGCAGAGCAACTGGAATTCTCATATACTGCTAGTGGAAATGCGAAATGGTACGGCCACTTTGGAAAATCATTTGGCAGCTTTTAAAAAAGTTAAATACACATCTACTATAAGAAACTGCCTACCATTTATCACCTACCAAAACACTTTTGAAAGTGTTTTGATTTGATACTACGAGGCTTAAGACAAAGACCTGCACATAAATACTATATCCTAGCTGATAAATATGTATCCTCACAGGGGCTTAGGTTAGAAATTTGGAAAATATTTGTATACCAGAGAAGAATAAATAAATACAGTCATGCATTGCATGACGACGTTCAAACAACAAAGGACTGTATATATGATGGTGGTATAATGAAGCTGAAAAATTCTCATCATCTTGTGATGTCATAGCCATTGTAATGTCATATTACAATACATTATTCAACGTGTCTGTTGTTGTGATGCTGGTATAAACAAACCCATTGCACTGCCAGTCATACAAAAGCATTCCACATGCAATTACATATAGTACATAATACTTGCTAATGATAACTGTTACTGGTTTTATTATATTACACTTATTATTTTACAGTGTACTCTTCCTATTTTTTTTAAAGGTTAATTGTAAAACAATTTCAGGTAGGTGCTTCAGGAGGTATTCCAGAAGAAGGAATTGTTTTCATGGGAGATACAGCTCTGTGTGTGTTATTATCCCTGAAGACCTTTCAGAGGGACAAAATACAGAGGCAGAAGGCAGTGATACTGATGATCCTGACCCTGTGTAGGCCTAGGCCTATGTATATATTTGTATCTTCATTTTTAACAAAAAAGTTTAAGTAGTAAAAAAGAATAAGATATTTTGAAAAGCTTGTTAAATAAGGATCTAAAGATGTACAGCTGTACAGTGTGTTTTAAGCTAAGTGTTATTACTAAAGAGTCAAAAAAGTTTATACGATAAGTTACAGAAAACTAAGGCTAATTATTGAAAAATGTTTTTTATAAATTTAGTATAACCTAAGTTTACCATGTTTTATTTAGTCTGTATTCGTGTACAGAATGTCCTAACCCTTCACTTTCACTCACCACTTGCTCACTAACTCACCCAGAGCAGCTTCCACTCCTGCCAGCTCTATTCATGGAGAGTTTCTTGTATAGGTTTACCATTTTTACTTTGTTACTGTATTTTTACTGTTTCAGTTCTGTTTAGACTGACAAACACCACCATGTTACAGTTGCCAACAGTATTCAATACAGCTGCATGCTCCAGAGGGTTGTAGCTAGGAGCACGAGGCTTGCAGACGGCCTAGGTGTGTAACAGACTCTACCATCCAGGTTAGTGTAAGTACACTCTACATTGTTTACACAATGAAAAACATCTAACAACACATTTCTCACAACATATTCCCATCATTAAGTGACACATGAGTGCACCATACAGGGCCAGTGTCTCACTATTAGATAAAGAAGTTACAAATAAGGAAAGGAGGAAGGCTAGAATAAACTCCAGTGCTGGACTGGAGTTAGATATCAATGCTGATTCATGTTTTAAAAAAGATATACACACTCACACTCAGATAAATACAGAAATAAAAGAGATGTGCACAGACATAAGTTGTTACATGTACATATATTACCTAACTCTCCACTGAGAGAGCCTAGATGCAATTGCACTCCAGGAGCAATGAGTACATCTATTGCACATATCTTGGTTTCTAAATACCATTCTCCAGGTAAAGACTCCTTGGAGAACTAAAGGAAAAGTTGATTCTAGGGCTGTGGCAGAGAAAATACAAAATGAGCCTGGAATATCTTTTGGTGCAGGAAGTAAAGAAAGTACAATAATATATATAATAAAGCATTTAGGCATATCGAGAGAGCACAGGAGTCACCTGAAAGCATCCCCAAAGGTCAAAGTTGACTTTAGGGGGCAAAATAAATGACTGGATTGGATTGTAACAAGAAGTAAGATAAATATCTATGAGTCCATATTGATATAAATTTACAACTGAATAAATGAGGGAGAATTGACAAGTATCCCCTTCAGAAGAATTCCAACTGACGAATGTAGAAGGAATGAAGGAAATGAAAAACCACCATTAGAGCACTACAGCAGTTGGCCGGGTGTGGTGGCTCACACCTGTAATCCCAACATTTTGGGAAGCTGAGGTGGCCAGATCACTTGGGGTCGGGAGTTTGAGACCAGCCAACATGGTGAAACCCCATCTTTACTAAAAATACAAAAACTAGCCAGGTGTGGTGGTGCATGCCTGCAGTCCCAGCTGCTTGAGTGGCTGAGACAGGAGAATTTCTTGAACCCAGGAGGCAGAGGTAGCAGTGAGCCAAGATCACATGGCTGCACTCCAGCCTGGGTGACAGAGCAAAACTCTGTTTTTTTTTTTTAAAAAAAAAAAAAAAGACCACCATGGTAGTCATTGTCAAAAGCCAGACCCCAACAATGGATTAAAATTAGGGTGCAGAAGTTTAATCAGAAACAGGGTATTTATGCGAAGTATCTCTCTTCACTGTTTAATATAATTACAGGGGCAAACCAAGTTTACTCTGAAGAATCCTGGCAAACACATCCTCACCAAGTGATCAAGGTTAACATCACCTGTAATTCATATAAAAACCGCATAACCCTGATACAGTGCACTGAGAGAGGAAACCTGTGTGTCTCTCCCTAGACAACATAACTTCAACCTACACATAACAAATTAACCCAAATCAAGGGACATTCCACAAAAATCCTTGACCAGTACTCTTCAAAAGTATCAAGGTCATCAGAGACACGGAAAAACCAAGGAACCGTCATAGATGAGAGAAGTTAAGGAGACCCGACAGCTAAATGCAATGCAGGATTCTGGCTAGAATCCTGGAATTCTGTTCCACCAGTTTGTGTTTCACCAGTTTTTCTAAACTGGTGAAGAACAAATAGGGTCTGCAGTTTAATTAGTACTATTGTAGCAAGGTTAATTTCTTAGTTTTCACAAACATTCTGTGGGTATTGAAGATGTTAATATAAGCAGGAACTGGGTGAAGCATAGATGACAACTCTGTACTATTTCTGCAACTGGGTCTAAAATTATCTAAAAATAAACTATCACCCGAAAAATATAAAACCTCATTTCACCCTCATAATCCCTTACTCTAGCAAAAGGAAAAAAATGTATTAAAGAGCCAATTTGGGGCTATAAGAATAGGGCAGGTTTCCACAATTTGTGGTAATAAACGACTTCCCTGGCCCGCTTTCGTCTTTCAATTGAGTCGGGAAACCTGAAGAGCTTATTTTTTCCCTCTTTCCTTCTTCAGACTTCTAAGTCAGCATTTCCTATGGAGTGCAGCCCCTGCTCTTCCTCTCCCACATAGCTCAGAGCCGGACACGTGGGTAGGCAGCACTCCTTCTCAGCCCTATAATGACCCTTTCTAAGTGTGGTAGAGGAAAAACGAGCTCCCCAGAGGTGCCATATGCTGTTAAAATGTCTAAAACACTTCTAGAATTCTGAGGAATGTGATGCAGGAAGATCACTGACTCAAGAGTTGCAAGGCCTGGTGTTAAGGTCCCCCATTTCCTCATTTTTTTGAGGAAAATAACTCCAATCCCTGAATGTGTAAGCCATTGGTGGGTAAACAAGTATAAACCATCTGTAGCCATCCAAAGATGCTGCCAATTGATGACATTTCATAGTGCTGCCTACCTCTTCAAACCTTCCACAAGGCAGAATTGTTTTCACCTAACACCAGATATTTAACATGATTAAGGTGTTAGATATTGTATGAGAAATAGACTGCTCCTGACTTTTCAATTAGCTCACAAGGTAAAGGGTAACTTTGATTAATAGAAATTTTTTTCAAGGCTCACATCTGTAATCCCAGTTCTTTGGGAGACGGAGGTAGGATTACTTGAGTTCAGGAGTTTGTGAGCAGGCTGGGCAATATAGTGAGACACTGTGTCTAAAAAATTTTATAAATTAGCCAGATGTGGTGCTACATACTTGTAATTGTAGCTACTCAGGAGACATAGGCAGGAGAATGGCTTGAGCCTAGGAATTTGAGGCTGCAGCGAGCTATGATTGCACCAATACACTCCTGCCTGGGCAACCCTGTCTCAAAAAAAAAAAAAAAAAAAAAAAAAGTTTTCATGTTGCTAACATAAATCATTTGAGGTAACTACTTTAAAAGGCTGTGTTTCTGGCTATTGGAAGAATAACCACCAAAAAAGGATAAAGAAAATCACCATTAACACAAACCAGGTACTTGGGGAGATATCACCTAGGTAGAAACACCTTTAATAGACTCAAGACATATTGCAACTATTTATTTTTGGAGGCTCAAGGGATTGTTGGGACTTCTGGAATGAGAAAACTGTATTATTGTCCCTGTTTCCAGACATAGGCCAGCTTAAGACCTGAGAAGAACACACCTAAGTTTGTGGTAGTTTATCTGTGCAGATGTGAGAAGCTGAAACCCCAGATCTGGAAGGCATATGAGAGTCTTGCATTCCCATGTGCAGCCATCAGCCTCCTGAGTCTGAACGGGCTCCTTAATCCCAGAGCCCCACAGGAGGGTGAAGGCAGGCCGGACACGCCGTGTCATTCCTAAGCCAATAGCGAATGTCAAAAGTATCATCCTGTAGTCTTTGATGTTCTGCAGGTCAGTGCTACTCAAAAATGTGATTGGCAAGTGATGTGTTATCTGTCCATGATGACTTAAGAACAGAGACTGAAAGTCTTTAGAAGTTTCACAGCAAGTTGACAGAGTAATTCAACATTGAATCTAACCATAAAAAATAAACTGTCCTTTTACATTGCTCTATACCAGCATTTCCTGACTTTTCTTGTGGCATGCCTGTGAATTTGCCAGAGTTCCTGGGGAGATAAAAGAAGTCTCCTCTTTTTACAGCAGTCTTTCTCCCCTGTCCAGATATCTTTGCACCCACCCCTCTCCCAGCAGAAACATGTCACACATGGACATCCCATCCTCCCCATCCTTCCCTGGCATGGCTGTTGGGAGGCTAAGCAGGGGACTGGAAAGAGGCATGGGCTGTGGAGGTGGAAGACTTGGGTCTGACTAGCTGTGTGGGAACAGTGACTTCACGTGGCACCTAACCTTAGTTTCTTCATTCATAAAATGGAGAGGATGATGATGGTGAGGCCCACCTCGTAAGACTGCTCTTGGAACACCCTTTGTCTAAAACACCTGCTGCCGGCAAGGGCAGCTACAAGGATTCAGAATGGTCTGTTGACAGCTCTTTTAGGGAAATATTTATGCAGCTGATGTTGCACTGCTCCGGTACTTACCAAAGACAAGCTAAAACTGTAATGCCTATGCCTATGCCTAGCACTGCTGTCTTTGCTCAGGCCCTTCAGAAAGTTGATCCTGAAGCAAGCCCAGGGCAGTGAGAGTGAAAGCAAAGGTGAAATTGAGGAAAGGAAAGTTGAAAACTGTAATGTGATGCATTACTGGGCTGACCAGGACACAGTAAGTCATTAAGCTAGCATGCTTACACTGGGATTTTCTTTAGAAGTTTTACAAGGAGAAGAAACTGCAACAAACCAGTCCTTGCAAGGGAAAGAGGAAGGACATCATTTCTATTTGATGAACGATTGCATCCTC
Source organism: Cacajao melanocephalus (assembly GCA_963573385.1). Classification (NCBI taxonomy): domain Eukaryota; kingdom Metazoa; phylum Chordata; class Mammalia; order Primates; family Pitheciidae; genus Cacajao; species Cacajao melanocephalus. The sequence continues at coordinate 17,374 of CAUYLG010002547.1, forward strand.
TAGCTCCTGTTTCTCAGAAAACCAGAGGCCATATCCCAAACTGTTACATTCCATCTTAGCTTAGATGTAGAAAGTGACTCAGATGGGTTATGCCAAATGAGGGAGAAAGAGACAGAAAAGGGAATCTGCGAAAGCACACAGGACTGTGATTTAATGTGTCAGTTTCCAGTGCCACTTCTACTACCATCCAACCTTTTATACAAACCAGAGAGTGGAATGAGACAATGTGGAATCTGTGTCTTGAGTCCAGGGATAGTGCTGAAATGATGAACGTAGGACATTTGTTTAGGAGACAAGTTGGGTTTTTCAATAACAGCCAGATTTTCTAGAGTTTTTCAAGAATTCTACTACCTGGTTGCCAACCCCAGAGAGGATGAATCGGTAAGTCTGGAAGACTGGATTCTGTTGTTTTAAGATGGTATGTTATTTGCTCTATAGATGATTGTGAAGTTAGGGCTGGGACCCATGGTGATACTTCCTGCATCACTCCAGGCTAGAGGTTCTGCAGACTCCCAAGTGCCTCTGTAGACTAGACCACGCCAGGAGTTCCAGTCTGGAGCTGTGATGGTGGTGATGGCAAACAGGGACCAGTGGGAAAGTACAGTTCTGTTCTGCTGCCAAAAACCTGCCTGGGACCAACTAGTGCCCATCCCTGAGGCTGTATGTTGAGAATCAACTCCGAAGGTAGAAGGTAAGTGTATTAACCCAATGGTCACCAAAGATTACTTCGTTTTATTATTTAAGGTCAAAAGGGGAATATAAACAGTTATGGGATGCTGAAATTCATCACATTCTGTTGCTGCAGTTCTACCTATGTGCCTGGCAGTGTCTGTTGCTTTGAAGGGAAAGAAATAAATATATCATATACCTATGTATATCATTCATTGTATATGCATATATGAATACCTCTATATTTACATTCAAACATGTACAGATGTCCCATGATCAGTTACCTTCAGGCCTACATGCTAGAGATGATAAAGCAGTAAAGACCCTGATTTCAGTGGTTCTCATCCTCAGCTGCCACTGAGAATCACCTGAGGAGTTTGCTAAAAAATACTGATGCCTGGTATCTACCTGCAGAGATTCTGATATTACGTATCTGAGAAATGGCCAGCACATTCTAATGTGCAGCCAAGTTTAAGAACCGGAGCCTTATTTGGAGTTTAAAACCCCTAGGTGTACAGTCCTGTGTAATTTCTATGGGAAACCAGGAAGAGCCAGTTTCCTGTGTGGCCAGCAAGGGCAGCTACAGGGGTTCAAAGTGGTCTGTTGACAGCTCTTTTAGGGAAATATTTATGCAGCTGATGTCGCACTGCCCTGGTACTTACCAAAGATAAGCGAAAGCTGTCATTATATACAGGGTGCAGCTGTGGATGGGCTTCTGTCTGGGTGAGATGCTGGAGCAGGGCTCAAATTCCTGTAGCCACAAGCACAAACAAGATAGACTTGCTGCAGATGGCTGTGAACTCTGTGTGACTGGTAGCATCTGAGCATCCCTCAGGTTGGCTAGAGCTCCAGCCACTTCTCTGCGACAGCTCACCCAACCCAGTGGTGAGCCTAAGACCTAGGCAGATAGTTGCGTGAACTTCTGCCCACAGAAAGCTCATCATTATAGATCTGAATTCCTGACTCCAAATGAGAAATATCTCCTGATCACTCAAGAGCTACTCACATGTTCTTTGAATGAGCTGACATATTTGGAAGTAAGATCAGCTCCCTGGTATCCGTCTGATTAACCAACATACCTCATAGTATCCTCATCTTCCAGGGAGGAAAGTAATGCATCCCTGAGTCCCTCCAGGCTTGAAGTCAGGGGTTCATCTGCATCTCATTTGATCCCCACCTAAAAATGTCACTACTCTAAGAAGAAGCTTCCTATCCTGGCCTGTGTGTAGCTGCTCCTAATGGGCACCTGGCATCTCCCTGCTGGCCAGTACATTAGCAGCTCCTGCCTTTCACACAGCATGGTATACAGTCACTTCTGTCTGGAGTCAGGACTAGAGGCACTGCACACTCTCACACCAGGCAACGCTGTTTCCCTGCTGCACACACCTGTCCATGTGGGGCCTTGAGATGGATTTTGTTCTGAGTCAGGGTCTCATTCTGTTGCCCAGGCTGGAGTGCAGTGAGGATCACAGCACACCATAACCTTGAACTCCTGGACTCAAGTGATCCTCATGCCTCAGCCACCCAAGTAGCTGGGACTCCAAGTACATGCCACCATGCCTGGCTAGTTTAAATTTTTTATAGAGACGGGGTCTTGCTGTGTTGCCCAGGCTGGTCTCAAACTCCTGGCTTCAAGCCATCCCCCAACCTGCATGGTAAACACACCTGAGAGTACTAACGAGCATTCTCTGAGAATGATCTTGCGTGGAGATGCACCCAAAGGTGTGTTCTGTGCTAGGCAATCTGGGAGGGACCAACACAGAGATTTGTTCCTTGTCTGGGGAACGTCTGAGTCCCCGGCCAGTCCTGTGGAACACAGGCTATCCAGGGGCTTGAAGCTGCAAATTTGGGGTTGAATGAAGGTTGCCAGGTGGAGGTTGTTAGGGAAAGGGTGCTGAGTGAAAATGCCGCAGAAACTCTCTGCCTTTTGCAAGCAGTTGCAGTTCTCCTGTCCAGCCCACTGCACTCTGCCCCCTGTATGTAAGCCCTCAGTAAAACCTCATGTCTCATTTACTGGCTCTTGGTCTATTTGGCCTCCTGAAGATGGTGCCCTTCCCCCTGGGGTGAATAGGGGTTTGGAACAACACCAGTTCAGCCTCCCAAAGCACTGGGATTACAGGTGTGAGCAACTGCACTGGTCTGAGCTGGGCTTTATGTCCCGTTTCAGGTAGTTGGCGGGACAGAGTCTGCCCTAACCCCAGCATATTACTTCTCTTTTGCCATGTCACAAATTACCACAGACTTAGTGGCTTAAGCAGCACCCATGTTGTAGTGGGCCCCTATTAACCTCAATAGGGTTGGCGCCATGTTTGAGAGGTCAAAGAAGAGACCCAAAGCCAGCAAACAAGACACAGGGTCTATTGGCAGGAAACTTACACACAGGGATGGCCCAGTGGCAGGAGGCTGGACAAGAACCATGTAGCCCAGTGGTGGTCGGCTGGTCAGAACTACAACCGCTTGCAAGAGGCATGCAGTTTAAGGAGCATTTTCACCCAACACCTTCCCCGTAACAGACTCCACCTGGGACCTTCACTTAACCCAAAACAAAGGGCTGAAATCCCCTGTATGGTCCACATTCCATAGGAATATTAGGGACAGGGTTCAGATGTTCCTTCAAGATAAGGAATGTATCTCCAGGTTGGCCACTCCAGATTCCTTAACTTGGAACTCCAAACACACATTCAGGTCCATCTGCCATGCAGGATCATTCTCAGGGTACGCCATGCTGCCCAGGAGTTGTGGTTATCAGGCACATCTACCATGTAACCCATTTATTATCTGGGTCAAGATTCTGAACCTGGCTTAATTGGGCCCTCTTCTCAGGTTCTCAGAGGCTGCAATGAACATCACGGCTGCACTGGGTTCTCATATGAAGACCTGAACTGAGAAATCCATTTCTGGGATCACTCATGTTGTTGGCAGAATTCATCTCCTTGTGGCTCAGTGCCTGAGGGTACTGACCTTTTGCTGGCTGTTGTCCACTCTCAGCCCCTAGAGGTCATTAACAGTTCCTTGCCATGTGGCCCTCTCCCCTCAACAGCATCTTCTTCAAAGTTACATAGAGACTGCAGCTTTCTGCTAAGTAACCTCATCAAGAAAGTGACATCACTCACCTCCCCCATGCAAGGGAACCTAGGAGGGCAAGGCATCCATAGCCTTTGCCATCTTCCACTGGTGAGAAGCAAGTCGTGGGTTCCACCTGTACTCAAGGGAAGGAGATTCACCAGAGGTGACCTGTTGGGTCACATTACAGTGTGTCTGCCACACTCAGCCACTTGTTTTGACATTAACTACAAGAATTGCTCTTTGATCCCTCTTGCCAGGCCTGAACTTGACCTAAACTTTACTGATCCTTGATGGCTTCTCACTAATCCTCCCACCCAAACCTTTCCCTCTCCAGATGGTCTGGGATGATGTAGTTTAATCTGTTGGTGACATCCAGCCTGACAAATACATACCATCTAACCACCAAGGAAACAGATTCTGAGAAAGGTTAAGTATCTTGTCCAAGGTCAAACAGATCATAAATCTGCTTAGTCTGTGTAGCAGTGATAGTCTTACCCACCTATTAGGACTGATACTAAAATAATGCATGAAAGTACTTTGCAAATTGAAGAGTACTATGCAAATATTAAGAATTTCATTCATTAAAATAATGGATTTTTGGCTTTTAAATAGATCCTCACTTGCATTTGCTCTTTGAAAACCCCACATGTGGGCAAAATTTTGTTTACATAGTTTTGTGGGACGTCAACAAGAGTTTTTTGCTTTTATTTTTTCAATGCTTCTTGTGTAATCCAATGTGTCACATGCAAATAGGGAAAAGTTAACTTAAAAAGTCTTTATCTCCTCTTAATCTTCCTTTGTTCATTTCTGCTTTGTCTTAGCACATTTCCTACATAGACCTGTGATTCCCACAAAGGAGCTACTGATCTTGGGAGAAGCAAGCTGTCTTTTCAGACTCCCTTCTTACTCAAAAAACATAAGGAAAAGCACACAGTACTCTTCCCACTCCGCTCCAGGATGCCATGCTGCCCAGCTGAACCCAGAGCCCTCTCCACTGTCAAGCAGCAAGGCTCTGGAGCTGGGGGCTGCTGGGGGCTGCTGGGTGGCCTGAGCATGGGGTGGGGGCTCAGGGGAAGTTGCTAAGACTCAGGCCCAGACAGATCCCTGCTGAGGCATCAAACTAGTGAGACCTGAGCCCGGTCATAATTAGGCTTCCATTTGCTAGATAACTGATGTGGTTCTCAAAAGCAGAGGCAAACAATCCCACCATTGTTTGAGAAGTCTGGGGTTTATCTTTGGTTATTTAAGGCAATGAGGACAGACTGCAGAGATTCCCACATCTCTCTGGTGCTGAGACTCCTTGCTAAGAAAACAAAGATTCCGGCTCTCCCCCTCAGCCTACCACTCCAAGATAAGCTGTTCCTCCAGTTATTAAATAGTATCTGTCTGCTCTAATCATAGTGTTCTCACAGGATTTTCTGCACCTTTAACACAGTCCTACCACAGCCACACACACTGTCACAGAAATTAAATAATCTCTCAAGTTCTCTCAAGCTCTGAGGTAATATGTGATCAGAAATCAGAGAAAACCTCAACTTGGCCATTGCGCATTTGGTTAACCTTGAGCCTCTTTGGGTCTGTATTCTTCTCTAAAATGAGAATACTTAACTCACTGGTGTGTTATAAGAACGAAACGAATTTATACTTATAAAAATCTTAGGCCAGGCGCGGTGGCTCACGCCCGTAATCCCAGCACTTTAGGAGGCGGAGTCAGGTGGATCACCTGAGATCCGGGGTTCAAGACTAGCCTGATGAACACAGAGAAACCCCGCCTCTACTAAAAACACAAAATTAGCTGGGTATGGTGGCGCAGGCCTGTAATCCCAGCTACTTGGGAGGCTGAGGCAGGAGAACAGCTTGAACCTGGGAGGCAGAGGTTGTGGTGAGCCAAGATCGCACCATTGCACTCCAGCCTGGGCAAAAAGGGTGAAACTCCATGTCAAAAAAAAAAAATCTTACCAGAGGGCTTGGACAGGATCATCACTGCAGTGATGAGGATGTTCTCCACACTGTCTAGTCCAGTAGCAGTTGCCACATATATCCACTGAGCACTTAAAATGTGACTACTTTGGGTCTTGTTTTCTGAAATGCTTCTCTTTGCAGGGGGGGTTCAGGTGACTATGTTCCCTTACCTCTGGGACAGAAGGACCACCTCACTTTGTCTAGTTTCAGGAAACAGCTCACTGAGGGGGAACCATGGCAGGCAGGGGTGCACTGTGCAACTGGAGGTGCTCCTGCAGCCTGGGGTCCTCACCCAGCTCCCGCTGCACCCTCAGAGAGGCAGGCCTGTGCAGAGAAGGGCCACGCGAGGCACCCAAGAGCCTGCCTGCCAAAGCACCCAAGATGAAACTGCAGCTCCACATGGCAATTTCATTTCAAAAAAGCAAAGACATTTCTTCACACCCAAGGAGAAATGAAGTCATCCATACTACATTATTACTATCATTTCCACCCAAAAATAAGTAAGTCCTGGGGCTTCCTGGGTGGGATTGAATCATAAACCAGGGTAGGGAATGGGGAAGAGGGAGATGGAAGAATCAAAAGAAGGAGATAGGGGTGGGGGAGCAGCACATGATGCCGGAGCCCACTCGAGAATCTTCTCTGCCTCCCCTTAGCAGAATCACATTATGCTGCACAGTATTTTACAATTTGCAGCCTTGCTCATTAATAGCCTGTGAACTATACTAACTAATTCTCTCTGCTAGGTAAGTAGAAAAGAAGACAGATTTTATTCATGACATTATTATCCTTGTAGAGTAACCTCCCATGGAGCGGGCAAGTAGGGGAAGCAACTTGCTGGCTGGCCAATATTTTACATTAAACTTGCTGACTTCAGACTCCCCTAACAGTCCACATGCTAACTGTAAGCCCCCTGAGGCTCTGAGGCATCAACTTCTCGCTCTCTAGAGTGGCGTTGTGTAAGACAGTAGCCACTAGTCATGTGTGACTTTTCTTTTTTTTTTTTTGAGATGGACTCTCACCGTTACCCAGGCTGGAGCGCAGTGGTGCCATCTTGGCCCAACGCAGCCTCTGCCTCCCTGTTTTAAGTGATTCTCCTGCCTCAGCCTTCTGAGTAGCTGGGGTTGCAGGCACATGCCACCATGCCCAGCTAATTTTGATATTTTTCGTAGAGATGGGATTTTCGTTCTGTTAGGCAGGCTAGTCTCGAACTCCAGGCCTCAGCTATTTACATTATAAAATGATTAGAATTAAAATTTTAAAATTCTCTCCTCACTCATACAAGCCACTTTTCAAGTGCTCAAGAGCCACCCTGGGCTGGGGTCAGCAGTGCTGGATGGAGCAGACAGAGAACATTTCCATCCCTGCAGCAAATTCTGTCATACAGTGTCACTCTAGCAAGGAGGGTTACTGAATGCACGTCTAGAAAGGCATTTTAAATGCCCCTTTTTTGGTTGTTATAAGCCATAACTTATTTTATACTTACAAACAAGAACAAACCTTACTCTGTTCCAAATCCTCAAGAATCATAACCAGAGTCATAATTGTACATATTATTCCCAGCTAAAGGTAAAAAGTGAAGTCTTCCCACGTACACAGCATTTTTCTTTCTTTTGGAAGCTTTAGGTGATTTGCCTCCTGAGGACTGGCACTATTCCAAGACCGCAGTCACAGTCTGTGAGTGGCAGCACCTTGCGTGTACCAGTATGTGCTTATTCCACAAAGGCAACAAGACTGTGAGGATTCGTGCCCAAGGTGGGTAGTGGCAATGCCCTGCTACCGAGATGGATTACATTTATGGCAATTTACGGCTTACCCTAGGAGACTCAATCTGCAAAAGCTCAGTGACAGGGAAAGTTGCCATAAGGACACAGGTAATGGAAGCATTAGGCTATCCACTCTATTGAGAAAAATGGCTCCAAGCTGGATTTTCTGGGCACACTGTCTATACCAAATGATTATCCCAATCGTGCTGTGGTGTTTCCCTTCATTTTCCCAGTGCTGACGTGCCTTTAGGTGCTCAGGGTTTGTTGCTGCTATGTTTGAGCTTCAAGGTATGATGCCACCTCCTGTTAGAAAATGTTATCTTTAACAGGTGCCAGCTACAGCATGCCTATACAGACTTCTAGAAGCAGCAGAGCCGGAACAGAATCACTTAAGCCCCATACTCAAGAAACAGAAGCCTGGCCCAAGTCCAGCTGCCCGACCATGGGACCACAGTGAGTGTTTCACGGTGCTTGCCTTGCTTGTACAAGGGCAGTTGTCTCTGAGGTTGTGTTAATGATGGTTACCACTTAGGTGTTCACTAACAGGCTCAGTGTTAAGCACTCAATGTGCAGAATGCCACAGCTCTGTCCAGCAGCTCTGTGAGGGCGTCACTGAATGTCCCCGTTTTGCAGCAATGGAAACAACTTAGGTGTCATCTCAAGCTGGGGGAGGTAGTGGCTGACCTCGAATCCAGGTGATGTGACCATTGCTATGGGTTTCTATGGGGTCTCTTGACCCGAGGTCCTGAGAATTCACATATATACCTGTACAGCCCACCCAGCCCTAGCTTCCCCATTCACATTTAGTGGTGAAGAGCACAGACTCTGGGGGCAAACCACCTGTGTTCAAATCCTAGCTCTGCCATACCACCTGTGTGCCTTTAGCTAACCCCTGGGTGCCTGAGGACCCTGACCTTTTGCTGGCCCTCTTCTTACAGAAGAGAAACCAGACCCCAGAGTCAGTTTCTCTTCTGTACGGGAAACCTGGAGGCTGATTTTTCTTCTACAGGAAGAGGATGATATTGATGCCTGGCATCACCTGAGAGCTGTCAGAAATGTAGATTATCAGGCCCCACCATAGTCCAACAGAGTCAGAACCTGTATTTTAACAAGATCCCTAGGTTGGTTTGCACATTAGAGTTTGAAAAGCCGCATCCGATAGCAGAAAATGGTGCACTGTGATGAATTATTTGGTAAGACACATGAGACTCACGTATCGGTCTGCTTTGTAAAGCCAGATATATCACAGGTCTATGCTTCAGTGTACTTAGAGGGCCATGCCATTGCAGGTGCTCCTCCGATGAACACAGTCACATAAAGACAGAGGATTGTGTTGAAAGACAAGGAAAGGAAGCTAAATCACTGCTCTTAGGACTAAAGTCAATGAGGTAACAGTAGCAGCAGTTTCCTGTAATCCTTAAGGTTGGGGAGGAAGCATCATGTAAGTAAAACAAAGTCTGTCGGCACATGTTCCCATCAAGATTCATGCCTAATTCAGTAAAACCCACGAAAGCTGGAATCCTGCTCTGGGGAGACTGGGTGGCCACTGTGTTCTCTCTGGAAACTGACTGCTCCTCTCAGGGGCCAGGTAGAGCCATGTCTGGGTCTGGTCTTCAGATTCCCAGAGTCCCGCTTGCAAGGGCAGCTGAGTACAGGCATTTCACCAAGTAGCTTTGAACAAAGGGGACTCAGTGGCTGGAAAAGTCCTCCTTTCCTGCCCACCACCTCCCGCTTTCTAAAAGGGTTCCCAGAAGTACAGCTTGAGACTGGCTTTGTGTTCCAATGATTTACTGGGGGTATGCTCTCAGGAGAAGGGGCACGCACAGATTTGCCAGATAAAATACAGGGTGCCCCATTAAATTTAAGTTTTAGACAACCAATGAATAATCCTTAGCACAAGTATGGCCTAAGTATTTTATGGACCATATTTATACTAAAAAGTTTTGTTGGCTATCTGAAGTTTAACTGGATTTAATAATGTTTGTTTGCTAAGTCTGGTAGCCCTGGGAAGAAGGACAGGCAGAGAGGAGAGCTAAGGAGAACTCCCAGCCAGAGCTCAGGATCCTAGTATTGCACAGTCCACCACAGTAGTCCCACACTGGGCCAGCAGCCTGGCATTCTGTACTCCTGTGCCATTCAGTCACTGGCCAGTCTGCCCCCCAGGCACATAGGGGGAAGCAATGCTGTTTATGGGAAAAGGGAGTGAGTGGATCTCATTTGGCCAAGTGCAGTTCTCCAGAGACAGAGAGCTGGGAGCTGCAGACAGCCAATATTCAGAGCAAGGCCTCTCCGGGGTCAACGCTGATGGCTGTGGATGGTGTCATCCACAAGACCCTCTCCACCCTACACACACTCCTGCTAGCAATCCTCAGTCCTTTCAGAAGTCAACAGCAGCTTACAAGTGGTTTTGAACTGGGGAAGAATTCCTGGATCTTGTCTTGCATCCCTGGGAATACATTCGTTAAGTAGGGCTTTCAAAAATGAAGCGAAGTGCACCTTGTCCATTGACAGCCGGATCTGCACCTTCAGCACATCATCCCACTGACTTTGGTTTGCTCTTGGTGTTTCTGAGAGTTAGATGGGGCATTTTCTTTTCATTCTTCTAGGACAGTCTTTGTTTCATGAGGATGAAAAAGGGGTAGGGAGAAGAGCTTTTGGCCATGTCACCTTCTTCCAAGCAGAACAACTCTCTAGGAAAAAATGTCAACCAACTCTATACCTCACACTGAAGATAAAGGACAAAATTAATGCTACTGATGCTGTCATCTGGGAGAAAAAGCCATCTTAGAAAAAAAAATCACCAGTGTTTTGTTTTGCCACATTTAACAGATTGTTATTCCGCATATGGATGAGGGATATAGGCACATGTTCATTTTCACTCGGATTACAAAAGCAGGAAATGTGAAAGTCACCTATGGGTATGATTCAAGGTGCACTGAGTGGGCCTTTCTGTCCCCAGTACAGGCATTCTTCATTTCCTGCTACAAATATTGCATTTTGGTTTTGGTTTTTAACAAATTGGATGTTTGTGGCAAGCCTCTGTCGAGCAAGTCTATTAGTGCCATGTTTGCAACAACATGTGCTTACTTGATGTCTTGTCACATTTTGGTGATTCAATATTTCAAACTGTTTCGTTATCATTATTGTATCTGTGATGGTAAGCCATCATCAGTGATCTTTGATGTTACTGCTGTAATTGTTTTGGGACACCACAACTCTGCCTTTCACTTAAAGGCTGAGAGGCCATTGTAGGGTTACTAACTGGCCTGATTTCAGTGTTGGATCTCGGAATAGGGAGGCCCAACGAAAGGCAGTGAGACGGGAAATGGCTGGTCAGTGGAGCAATCAGAACATATACATTTATTAAGTTCACTGTCTTGTACAGGTGTGATTCATAGTGTCCCAAACCAGTTACAATAGTAACAAATATCATTCCAAGTTTGTTAGAAGATCAAACTACCCACCACATTCTCTTAAGCCAAAGTCTAATCCAGAGCAAGGCCCTAAGGCTCTTCAGTTCTGTGAAAGCTGAGAGGGATGAGGAAGCTGCCGAAAAGTTGGCAGCTACCAGATTAGTTCATGAGGTTTAATGAAAGACGCCATCTCCATAACATAAAAGTGCAAGGTGATGCAGCAAGTACTGATGGAGAAGCTACAGCAAATTATTTAGAATATCTAGCTAGGATCATTGAAGCAGGTGGCTACATTAAGCAGAATTTCAATGTAGATAAAAATAGCCTTCTTGGAAGATGCTATCTAGGACTTTCATAGCTAGAGAAGAGAAGTTCATACCTGCCTCCAAAGCTTCCAAGGACAGGCTGACCCTTTTGTTAGGGGTTAATGCAGCTGGTGACTGTAAGTGGAAGCCAATGGTCATTTATCATTCTGAAAATCCTAAGGTCGTTCAGAATTATGCTACATCTACTCAGCCTGTGCTCTAGAAATGAAACAAAACCGGGATGACAGCACATCTGTTTACAGTATGATTTACTGAATATTTTAAGCCCACTGTTGAGACCTACTACTCAGAATAAAGATGTCTTTCAAAATATTACTCTCATTGGCAATGCACCTGGTTACCCAAGAGCTCAGATGAAGATGCAAAGGAGAGAAATGTTGTTTTGGTTTGTTTTTCATGCCTGCTAATACCATATTCATTCTGCAGCCCATGGATCAAGGAGTCATTTCAACTTTCAGGTCTTATTTTTTAAGAAGTACATTTTTTAAGGCCAGAGGGATAATGATTCCTTTTAATAGATCTAGGCAAAGTAAATTGAAAATCTGGAAAGATTTACCATTTTAGATGCAATTAAAAACATGTGTTATCTATGGAAATAAATCAATATTATCAACATTTATAGGAGTTTGGAAGAAGTTGATTCCAGTTCAAGACTTCAGTGGAATAGTCAAAGCCAATGTTGCAGAAATAGCAGCAAGAGAACTAGAATTCAGAGTACAGTCTGAAGCTATGACTGAATTGCTGCAATTTCATGATAAAACTTTTAACAAGTGAGGAATTGCTTTTCATAGATGATCAAAGAAAGGGGTCTCTTGAGATGAAATCTAGTCCTGGAGAAGATGCTGTGAAGATTGTTGAAATAACAAAGGATTTAGAATATTGCGTAGACTTAGCTGATGAAGCAGCAGCAGGGCTTGAGAGGATTGATTCCAATTCTTTAAGAAGTTCTACTATGGGTAACATGCTATCAAATGCATCACTTTCTTTCAGGAAAGTTTCTCTGTAGCATGAGTCCATCAATGTGGCAAACTTCACTGCTGTCTTATTTTAAGAAATTGCCACAGCCACCTAGCATTTAGCAACCTCCACCCTAATCAGTCGGCAGCCATCAATACTGAAGCAAGATCTCCACCAGCAAAAAGATCACTCACTAAAGGCTCAGATGATTCTTAGCATTTTTTAGCAATAAAATATTTTAAATTAAGATACGTACTTTTTTAGACATAATGTTATTGTAGACTTAATAGAATATAGTATAGTATGACAACTTTTTATTTTTTAGAGATAGGGTCTCACTCTATTGCCCAGGCTAGAGTGCAGTGGCATGATCATAGCTCACTGCAGCCTCAAACTCTTGACCTCAAATTATTCTCTTACCTTGGACTCCAAAGTTGCTAAACATAACTTTTACAGGCACTGGGAAACAAACAAACAAAAAATCATGCAACTCACTTTATTCCAATAGCCTGGAAACAAACCAGCAATGTTTCCAAGGTATGCCTGTGTATTTTGCTACATAGTTTAATAATACCTGAAATTCCACTATCAGAAATTTCTTCAAGTCAGTTGTTCTCAACTGGAGGTGAGTCTCCCTCTGCCTTCCCCTTGTTAAAATAGATTGCTGAGGCCAACCCAGAGTTTGATTCAAGAGGAACCCAAGAACTGCATTTCTAACAGGTTTCCAGAGGATGCTGATGCTGCTGGTTTGGGGACCCCACTTTAAACACACTGGTTAAGAGGCCTGAATGACATAATGCACATTCACGGCTATTTGCATACTGCCTGCCACACTTAATGGTTCTCAAACTTGGTTGCACAGTAAGATTACCTGATGAGCTTATAAAAATCCCAGTGGTCTTTCTGCACCTCAGACCAATTACAGTAGAATCCCAGGGGCGGGGGCACACATGGTTGCTTTTTGAAACTCCTCGGGTGGTTTCAGTGTACAGTCACGGCTTAGAGGCACTGCCTTGGAGGTGGTGTAGAGAGAAAGCGGCTTGCATTCACAGAACGCTAATTTCTAACAGCCGTGGAAGGAAACTGACTAGAAAGGACCACATCTGCCATTGCCACTGTGGGGTATAGTTCTGTGGAAGGTCAAATAAGCCTGCCTGGCGTTTCATGGCAAGACCAAGGCCAGAGGGAGAACACAGTTTAAGAGATGTATTCCAAACAAGGCCCTGTGGCCTTTGCTTACGTCATCATCCTCTTTTCTGCAGTCTTCAGCTTGATTCTTCCCTCCTGAAGTGACGCTTGTTTTCAGAAAAGCCCATCTGGTCCTGACCAGTTCTTACCTTCTCCTGTGCTTGTCCCTCTAGCCCAAGCAATCTCCACATCCCTTCCTGCCCAGCTTTCACCCTGGCGAGGGGTCATCCTGCTAGACCACATGTTAACTGCCCTCTCTCCCTCTCATGCAAGCCCTTCAGAGGTTCCCTCCCTTCCTTTCTAGCCACACTGGCCACTCGCCCTTCCTGGTGGATCCTGTTTCAGGGCCTTCACGCAGGCTGCCATGGGGACGATGATGTCGCACACCCTCGGACTCCTGCTCAGCCTTCTCAGCTCACTCAATGCCTTCCCCAGGAAGGTCCGTAAAGCTGTGCTCCCCACCCTAAAGGCCAGAGTATGATGAAGACTGTCACTATAAATGCTAAGAGACATCTTAACAAGCATTGGTTTGTCTTTCCACGTAGAGGAAGGAAACAAAGGGTGAAAAGCCTTCATGGATAACAAGAAACTACCATGTATTTACAGAGTCACCATTATTTCTTCGTCAGCCACGTGGGTATAAAAATGAGGACACAGCCAGGGGCAGTGGCTCATGCCTGACATTCCAGCACTTTGCGAAACCAAGACAGAAGGATCACTGGAGCCCAGGAGTGTGAGGCTGTGGTGAGCTGTGATCGCACCACTGCACTCCAGCCTGGGTGACAGACCAAGACCCTGTCTCTAAACAATAAAAACATAAAAATGAGGACATGATCTCTGCTCTGAGAAAGTTACGTCTGATTCACTTGAGAGTTTCCTAAAAATGTCACCACGATCACAGGTCTAACCCTAATGACAAGAATCAGGACTTGATAGTTAGATGAGAGGTTTCTTTCAGTTACATGAGTATTTCTTTGAAAACCCTTGCAAAGGCATGGTAATTAAAACAGATTTTGGTATAGATTTACTATGTTGCCTTTCCAAAAGAGAAAAGAATGCAAGTAAAATATAAAACTGTTCAAGTTATGTTAGCATCTGTATCTCTGAGTAATTGAAATCAGGACTGTCCCAGAACACCCTCTCCACCCCATAATAAAGGGTGACTGGCATTCTAACGCATTTGTGAGGCTGACAATCTGAAAAGCGACTACTCCCCACACGCCACCCCAGAAACTGCTGCGGCCGCACACACCCCCAACCACATCTGAAACCGGTGGCCAAGCTATTGTCCCAGTCCTCCACGTCCCTTCTCTCCTGGCCCTCGGCTCCCACCCCCTCCAAGGAGCAACTGCCCCATCCACGTGGCCTCCAGGACCTGCTGCAAGCCCGAGCAGATGCGATTTCCTCTTCTTCCCTGCCCCACTTATCCTTCCTGCAGTGCAGTAGAGGATACCTTCCCAGATTTCCTGTGGGAGGCCTGCATTCTTCTGTGTTTGGTAAAAGTGAAAAGGAAGGGGTTTCTCATTTGAGTCACAACCTTTAAGAACGTACCAGGCATGGTGGCTCACGCCTGTAATCCCTGCACTTTGGGAGGCTAAGGCAGGCAGATCACAAGGTCAGGGGTTCGAGACTAGCCTGACCAACATGGTGAAGCCCCATCTCTACTAAAAATACAAAGATTAGCTGGGTGTGGCAGTGCATGCCTGTAATCCTAGCTACTTAGGAGGCTGATGCAGGAGAGTTGCTTGAACCCAGAGGCAGAGGTTGCAGTGAGCTGAGATTGTGCCACTGAACTCCAGCCTGGGCAACAGAGGGAGACTCTGTCTCAAAAAAAAAAAAAAAAAAGGAATGTACCTCCCTCCCATCTGTCATTCTATGAGCCAGAGAAAGGTGAGTGCCCTTGCCCTACCTAGTCACCCCCCGCGGCTGAGTGCCCAGGAACAGTGGGAATCAGGAGGGCTTGAATAAGCCCTCATCCTCATCCCTGCTGGGCTGCACTGTGGCCTTCCTTCAAAACAAGAAAGTCAACTTTGAAATGCAGACCCAGTGGGGAATTTAAAACAAACACTTCAGCTCTAACAAAAGGGAAGATGGAAACAAAAGTTCTTGGTAGGCTCTGCCATGTTTTCTTAGGAGCCACATTGCTACAGATGATCATTCTGACAATTCCAGCAGTCCCTTGAGAGGAAACCACTGCTGACTGCCACCTAGCAGAGCAGAAGCAGTGATAGGGACATATGCAATTGCAGACTTGAACTGCACAGACCTTGTCCCTTATCTCCCAGTCACCTAGCCCTTAGTTTTCTAGCCTCTGAGCCAGTGCGTGCAAAGGTGAAGGCTAAGAAGGCTCTTAGAGAAAAGCTAGGAAGGCCTTACATCTTGCTGTGGACAAGTCCCCACATAGATTAAATTATTGAAAAAGCCATAAAAATGAGTAGCAGTTGCATAGATTGGGGTTGCAGTACCCTTGGTTGGATAAGTTCTCTTCTAAGACTTTTTACTGGGAAGGAATAGTCACAGAGCAGGCAAGAGCGACACCTGCTGTTCAGAACAGATTCAAACCAGGCCGGGAGAAACGGGAACCTCAAGTTCTCCTCATATAGGCGGCATCACCCACACGTGATTTCACAAAGAAACTAAGACCTAGGGTCTGTCCTCCTAATGGTTGTTTTGGGATTCCTCATGTACCTGGTACAAGTGAGGAAGACACTGTCCTAACTAATAATGTAACCAGTAGTTATTATCATTTTCGTGGACCATGAGTTTCCAGAGAACGTCAAAGTGCTATACTTAAACAGCACTATATTAAATGGATTCTCCTTAGCAATACAGAAAGGTATAAGACCCCAAGAAACACAGTTCATATGTCTGATAATTGGGCACCATTATGGGTTGAATTCTGTCCTCCAAAAATATGTTGAAGTCATAAGCCCAAGTGCCTGTGAATGACACCTTCCCGGGAGCTAGGGTCTTTGCAGATGATCAAGTTAACACGAAGTCATTAGGGAAGGCCCTAAGCCAACAGGATTGGTTTCCTTATAAAAGAATTGTGGATACAGAGACAGACAGTCACACAGGTGAACAGCTTGTGACCATGCCAGCAGAGACTGGGAAGCCTCTAGGAATGCTGAAGATTGTCAGCAAATCACTAGACACCAGGAGAGAGACGTGGAACAAGCTCCCCCTCAGAGCCCTCAAAAGGAGCAACACTGCCGATGCCCTGATTCCACACTTTCCAGCCTCCAGAACGGAGACTGATTTCCGTTGTTCTAAGCCACAGTATATGGTACTTGGTTGTGGCCACCCTAGGGCACTGATATGGCACTAATTATGGTTGTCATCTACTTACATTCTAGCTTAAACTGGAAACATTTGGGACACACCAGAAGAACCTAAGTGGGTTCTAATCCAGAAGAACATAGTGGATTCTAATCCCACATACCAGCTGTGGGACTTTAGAACTCAAAGAATCTCAGCAACTTAGTGACCCAATCACCTTACCTATAAAATGGGAACACCACCAACCTCCTCAGAGTTGACATGCCCCTCAGTGAGCTCATACAAGTGAATGTGGCCCATACATTTGAAAGGGTGACAATTGCACAGTGTTATCACAAGGAGTATGACTTTCCCCAGGCAGGGACAGATTGGCCAGGCCTACCCAGAATAAGCCCATCTATGTGACCCTACAACCACCTTGCTCTATGCCTTGGGAAGCTGACCTGGAAGGAACACCTCAGTGGCCTTTTGCTACCAACTAGGATGGGCTAAGGGGAGGAACCAGTGGGAGGAGAGTGCCCTCTAGCTCTCGCCTGTTGCATTATCAGGAATTGACTGTATCATCTACAGAAAGCTTCTGCTATTGCCAGGCAACTGTCCTCATACAGCTACCCTATCGGGATTCCAGAAATCCTTGCTTTCTTGACCTTCCAGATTTAGGTTGCAACAGTCTCCCTGTAAGGGCTAACTCCAGGACAGTGAAGTAAACATGACTGATTTGCTTTCTAGGTCTGCATACACCTTGGCAAACAGTCCCTTCAGTAAACACCCCTTACAATATCCACTTTGAGTAGGCCATCTTTTGCCTGTCAAGACTCATTTAGTAATTAGTTTAGGAGGTGGTCCAAGAAACAGCCTCAAAATGAAATTGTAATATTATTTTGCACTCACATTTGATGACATCGTAGATAACCTTCTTTGTTGAGGGAATCAAGACATAGGTAACTTACGGCACACAGCAGCATCAGGACTAATCAAATGATTTAGCTGTGGCTGCATGGGATAAAGTCCAGGCAGAGTGTAAAACATTGGGAAACAAAGCGACTATGGCCCTTCTTTGCTACAGTGACAATAGTGATTATGATAGATTAAAAAAAAATGAGCACGCTATGTTGCATATCCTCCCATAAAGAGGTGGAATTTATTTCTCCACCTTGATCCTGGCCTGAGCCAGGAAAAAAAGAGGGGAAAAAAGGTGACCAGCTGACCCACAGAATTGTGAGCAAATAAAGTGATCGTCTTAAGCTATTATGTTTGAGAGCAGTTGGTTATGCTTCAGATGCGAATTGCAGTAGTAATTATGCAGGTGGTTGGGAGACTGGCTTTCGGGAAAAGGGAAATTGAAGGCATGAATGTCCAACCAAGGACATCACTGGAAAGGCCGCAGCCTTTAAAGCAGCTCTGAGAGAATCCTGCAACTCTGTTACCTCAGGCAGATGTGGCTGGGAACCATGCCCAACACCCGGTTCTCAGGGTTGCAAAATCGCAGCCACAAATAAAGAAGCCCGCTGGGTTTCTCGAATGAAGACAGTTTCAAACTGTAGTTCTCACACCAGCAGTGACAGTATCTGCTGGGGACTTGTTACCAATTCAAGTTCTCAGTTGACTGATTCAGAATTCTAGCAATTCCTCCAGGAGATTGACGCAGACTAAATTTTGAGAACCACCACACTAAGGTAAGTACTGTTGAGAAAGGTGTGGGACTCTGAGCAGACAGGGATGAAGCTGGGAATTCTGAATCCCCAGCTTCCTCTGAAATCTGCCTTGTCCTCAAAGGCAGCTCCTCTCCCATCCCAGGAAACTTCATACATCCGCATAAAACTTTTCCATGACTGCCCACCAGGCAGCTGCTCATAAGGAGGTGCCAGTTCTTTTCAGAATTCATTCTACTACCAGGCCTTCCACAAGAATTAGATCCCAATGTATCCCAGATAAAAAACACCAGGCCTGCTCTGACCTCATCCATCTGTGTGGAAGGAGTCCAGGAGCACATGAGAATACATTCTCAGGGTGACGAACAAAGAGGATGAGATATTAGCAGTGGTGTGCTGGAGATGGTTTGACTGGCTTATGAGAGCTGATTGTTAAATATTTAGAAATGTTGCAAGATAGTTGTTAAAAATAGCCCTTATTAAAACTTAAGATGCATACACTTGTAAGTAGGTATACTGAAAATAAAGGTAACAAATACTCCAAACTCACTCTTAGTTATTATCTTTACTTTTGCTCTTCTGAGGTTATTTACCTCTTGGATCTACATAGTGGAAATACTTCACAATGGTAACTACTATACACCTGGTCTCAACTCATGTTCAGCTGGATGTCTATAGCTTGAAGTGAGCCACGGTGAGAGCATTTGCAAACACGAAGTCAGAAAATGCTATGAGTCAGGCAACCCGGATGGAATTGGAGGCCATTATTCTAAATGAACTAACTCAGGAATGGAAAACCAAACATCCTATGTTCTCAATTCTATGTGGGCGCTAAGCTACGACACAGAAAACTTAAGAATGATATCGTGGACGTTGGGGACTCGGGGGAAAGGATGGCGGTGGCGAGAGGTAGAAAACTCCACATGGGGACAGTGTGTGCTGCGTGAGTGACGGGTGCACCAGAACCTCAGAAATCACCGCTAAAGAACTTATCTATGTAACCAAACTGCCTGTTCCCAAAAACCTATTGAAATGAAGAATAAGTTTAAAATTTTTTTTAATAGAACAACAAAAAAGAAAATACTGTAAGTTAGGGCTTTATTCTTTTTTCCCCCTGGAGAGCTGCTTGTTAAACACCAGCATAGCCCTGACTTAAGGCTTGATAAGGCTAAATTTATTTTCATGACTATACTCATCTGAGATTCAGGATCTAACATTCGCTCTAAACCTGGGAGTTTAATTTGAAACCCGGACTCGATGGCTGTATTAGTTTTCTATCGCCGCTGTGACAGGTTACCACAAACTACATGACTTAAAACAACATATACTTATTATCTTACAGTTCTGGAGGTCAGAAGTCCAAAATGGGTCTCACTTAGCTAGAATGAAGGTGCCGGCAGGACTGCATTCCCTTCTGGAGGCTCTAGTGAAACATCTGGGTTTTTTTTTTTCACCTCTTCCAGCATCTAGACATTGCTCACATTCCTTGTCTTGAGTCTCCTTCCTTCATCTTCAGAGTTAGCAAAGGCCAGTTGAGTGTTTCTCCTGATGACAGCCCTCTGATTCTAGCTCTCCTGCCTCCCGCTTCTTCATTTAAGGAGCCTTGTGGTTACACTGGGACCACCTGGATAACCCAGGAAAACCTCTTTATCTTAAGGTAAGGTGATTAGCAGTCTTAACTCCATCAGCTCCTATTCTGCCTACTACGGTAGCCCACAGTGAGAGTGCATTCCCAGAACCTCCTGCAAAGCCTTAGAGAAACAGGAACAATAGAATGAATCTATTATGTGTGACCTGCTCGGCCCCCCTCCCCAACCTATCCCCATTCAACTGACCCAACTAGGAGATCCTGGAGTAATCTCCACACACAAAAGCTTTGAAAAACATATTGGAGATGGGCCAATTGCACAGAGTTCTTTGGAAAGCTCTGGACGGAATAGGCTCCCTCATCGTAAGGAGAATAACACAATTCTGGTGTGGTAGAGCCCAGGCGGCACCACTTACCCGATAGAGACATAGTGGCCATAATTACTACAATAAGCCTCAAGAACAGAATGGTGCTGCAGGAATGAATTTGTGGCTATGACTGATTATGGTGTCCTTAGAAACGGAATAAGCAGGTAGCCTACTAAGCAGCTGGCTGCCTGACATGTATAGGGGGAAAAATAATCCACAGGCAGAAGCCTAAATCAAGTCATCCTAAATCAAGTCGTCCTAGGGAGATGCATAACCTCCTTCACAGACCTGGAGCCCCAGAATGAAGACCCTGCAAAGTAGTCATAGTACATAATAAGAATTATCTACCTAAGCTTTCTCAGAGCAAGCAGTGGCCATTTACCCTGGTAACTGTGATGGGAGAGAGGGGAATATACAAACGTCCCAGGAGTTATTAGATACTGGTTCTTGATTTACGTGGGTCTTCAGAGACCACCTTGCAGTATGGGAGCTCCTGCAGATCAAATGCTGAATCATCCTTGCCCAAGTCCCTCCTATACTGGGCCCAACATGGACCCTCACTGCGATTATACCCTCAATCTCAAGGCAAGTAGAAGGAATAAACTTTGCAACTGGCAGAATGTCTGTATTGGTTCCCTGACCTGTGGAGTAAGGGCTATTATAACTGGAAGGGCCAAATGAACTCTTCTGGAACTGACTTCTCTGCCAAAATTGTAAATCAAAAGCAACAGTGCATCCCTAGGGAGCTAGTACTCCACTCTTTGTGGCTAACCTAGGGGAATAGTCTGGACTGTAACCATTTGCCCTTCCTAGGGAGATTTTAAAAAAGTGTTATTATCCCTTTTGATCAGAGTAATTAATCAGACAAATGACTACAGACCTAATCCTCATAGTATATGAAAAGTAAAACATTGCTAGAAGAGAAGGCAAACATTCTCTATCTTAATATTATACACATTTCTGCGTCTCAGAAGGCTACAGCTTCTGAATAGGAGCACTGAGGAATCTAGGGGAGACTTATTTCTCCACAGGTACAAGTGGGGTTCCTCTTACCAGAACCACAGGACTGAGAATAAGAAATGGATGGTCACTCCCAAAGCAAGATTTAGGGACTATTGACAACAGAAAAGGGAAATAGAGACTTGAAAGGCCACCAAAGAATGCCCACAATTTAGAGAAGTCTCTCAAACCAAATCCAGCAGCATGCTAACTGGCAAAACTCTAGACACATAAATTCGGAAGCCCACATGGAATGCCCCCATCAACACCATGATTTAACATCATTCTGGAGGCTCTGTTAACACAGAGCCAAAAGAAACAAAATAAAGTTTAAACATTGGAAATGAGGAAGCAGCACTATTATTATTTGTAGATATCACTGAACTCCAAAAGAATCAACTGGGAAACTATCAACATCTAAGAGAATTAAGCAAAGTGGCTAAATTACAATAATTAATCATTTTCCTACATGTAAAAAGTAGGCAGAAAACTAATGAAAGGAAAGAACCAATAGACCACGGCCACAAGAACAAAAACTAACATGAAATGTGCAGACCTTCAATAAAGAAAAATTTAAGTTTCCTCTGAGTAGAAAAGAAGACCTGTCGAAGGAAAATATCTTGCTCTTAGATAAGAAAGAAATAATGTAAAGATGTCAATTATTCCCCTATTAATTAATAATTTAACTAAAATCCTAAGTTCATATGGAAAAATACACATGTAATAATAGGAAATTATGAAACAAAAGAATAATGCAAAGAAGTAACTCTACTACATATTTAAATGAATTATAAAGCTAAATAATTGAACAATTTAGTGTTTAATAAAAAATTGTTAAGCCAATAAAAAATATAAAGTTAATAAACAGGCTAATACAAATGTGAATTTAGTGTCTAGTAATGCTGGCATTCCAAATCAGTGACAAAAGAGACTGATCAACAAATGACCCTGGGAAGACATTTCTTCCATTAGTTTTCTGTCTACTTTTTGTATAGAAAATTTATTAATTATTGTAATAAGCCACGTTGTCACAATCTCCTATTTTTTTTAGTTTTCGTTTTTTAGTTTTTTCTTATTTGTAGTACAGTGACGTCTACTAATAATAATAATGTTGCCTCTTCCTTTCCATTGTTTAATTTGGGAAACAATTGCTAGATCCCTGGCTTACTGCTTGCAAGAAAACTAACTCCTAACGAATAAAGACTTAAAACAAGTAAAGTCAGAAAGGCACTGGATTAAAAATAACAAGAAAAAACATTAATTGAGCATTTACCCTATGCCAAGCATTACCTCACAATATCCCTGTGTGATAGGTACAAATGATGCATCTGAGTCCAGAGAGGTTAAGTAAGTTAGCCAAGATCACACAGCACGTGCGATTTAAACACAGGCAGCCTAACTCCAAAGCTGATACAGTTAATCACTATATCATATAGCCTCTCAATTCCAGGAGAAAATAAGAGTGAATTTTTCTGTACCTTGGAGAAAGGAAATGTTTTCAAAGTGTCATTGAAAACTGGAAGCCATAAAGACAAAGACTGACCATTATACTGTATAAAAGTTAAAGTTTTCTGGATGAAAAAAATTAAGTGAAAAGATAAAACAACTAAGAAAAAAGTTATCTGTAACACAGATGTCAAAGGACTCATTTACTTAACATATAAAGAGCACTTGCAAATTAGTAAAAAACAAACAAATAAACCTGTAGTCCCATTGAAGACTGGGAAAGAAGCATAAATGGAAAAATGGCTCATAGTAAAAGAAATGAAATGATGACAATAGGAACCCTCTCCTTTGCCTTGTACACAAACAAAATATTTAAATGTTTTTTAAATTTAAAAAATCACACACAAGATGTTAGCAAGGATGTAGAAAATGTACATTAAAATATACCATGTAAATTGCAACAACCTCTTTTTTAAAATATGGCAATACTCGTCAAATGTAAAATCCACATAACCTTTGACATAATAGTTTTGCTTTTAAGAACCTATCCTCCACAATAATTGTACGTGTAGAAAGTGACCAGTGAAGCAATGACTTGGTTAGGCAATACCTGCAAGCAGTCTAAATGCCCATTATGTAGAGGACTGAGTGAAGTAGGAAAGTGTAAGCCAGAATGCTTTGATTCATTCTTGGTTAAAATTATAGTCTGAAACGGTAGGCCGCAAGTTTCAATGGTCTTATGACTGCTTTGAATGAAAAGCTGTGGATACAAGTGCTTTTGATAAGCAGAGCTTCTGGTTAGCCGTGATCCATTGTTTTAAAAGATTAAAGGGAAAAGTTAGAGAATATTTACCAGCCAATTACTGCAACATTAAAATGTCTATACTTTTTTCTGTATCTTGTGCAGATGAAGCTAATTTTCTGTCAAAATCAGTTTACCAAAAAGAGCCAAAAGCTTTCCTAATACGTAAAGGTTTGTTATCTAATGGGACTGTTGACCTATAACTTTGAGACCACGTATGTTTGTTACTGGAAACTACACATAGGCCTATTTTAAAGGATCACATTTGTCCTCTTGAAAACTGTGTTTGCATAAGAGATTTAATGGCTCATCAACCTGGATACACTTAATCACTAAATATGACCTCATGGGTTTTGTAGGAATAAACAAGTCCACATGAAACCTGTGAAATTTTTCTTGCAGTTAAAAGTGGTTCTTCATTTTGACTTTCTCCTTTTATTGGTTTACGTAAATTATCTTTAAATAGTGTGACTGTCAGATTCATTAAAAACTCTGTCTTTTTAAAATAGCTAAATAAGTTATGGCACATCAAAACAATGGAATAAGAAATGGAGCAAATCTTTTCCTCACCCCACTCCAAATCTGAGCATGGGGTGCTTGTGAAAACACTCACCAACAAGCCTCACACCAGTTTCTGATTCAGCTGGTCTGAAACGGGGCTTAAGAATGTGTAACTCCAACAAGCTCCCTGAAGATGCTGGTGCAGTTGGCCTGGCGACCACACTTAGACAGCCTTTGCTCTAAGGCATGCAGTAAGTAACTCTCCCTGTATTGATGTAGAAAGATTTCCCAAGACACAGTACATTAAAGGAACAAAGGGAAGACTGATGGGCCGGTCTCATTTGTTTATGTAGACAAACTTATTCATGCTTGGGAAATGGCTGGAAGGATTTCTTCTGGGCAGTGGACAAGGAGTGAGACTGGCCTATATTGAACACCCTTTTAAACCGCTTCAGTTTACCACCTGCATGTGTTCATTTTAAAAGAGTAAAATAAAGATGTCTAAAATTCAAAATTCGTAAAAGAGATGGTTGAATCTGGCACTGCCCAAAAATATCTATAATGCCTCCCCTTGTGGAGCCTGGGACCAAGCAGGGCCTCAAACTATCTGGACGGTCAAGCCCCTTTCCTAGGTGGTGCCATGGCAGCCGTGGGGTGAGGAAAACGTATTTTCCTGCAGGAAAATACGCACGGCTGTAACCGGTCCATTTCTCATCCAGGGATAGCGAGGCCTTCCCGGAGGAGGCGTCTGCGGTGGGAAGTGGGAGAAAGCTAGCCAAAGGGGCGGGGGGCGAAGGAGCGGACTCGCCTGCTGCCCTGGGGGCGGAAATCTGCAAGCAAGCCTGAGAGAGGGGACAGAACAGAGGCTGATCCTTCCCTGGGCAAGGGAAGGAAAATAAAGTGGCTGGCCTCGGAGTGGGGGATGGAGAGGGGCGATGCCGCTGCGGCTGCAGGACGTCGCAGGGGCTGAGGGCGGGCAGGGCTAGTGTCGGGAGGAAGGTAGTGGTGGTGATGGCGGGGGTGGGTGGCAAACAGAGCCCGAGCGAAAGCCTGAGAAGCTTCTGGTTGCCCCCGAGCCTACTTTAGTCCCTGGCCCTCCAGCGGGGCGAAGAGGAAGCGCATCCGAGAGGCACCTGCGCGATGGGGCAGCGGTGCTTGGCACCTGAGCGTAGGTACAACACTCAGCAAGGCACCTGGGTGGGACATAGGAGAAGGAAACCTCCACCCCAACTCCCCAGAAGTCGGCCCCGGTGCAAATCCGGCAGAAGTGGGAGGTGAGGCGCAGTGCCGCAGCCCCAGGGAAATGGCAGTGACGCAGGTGGCAGCCACCTTCAGAGCGCCAGGCCCGCGGCAGCACAAATGCAGGTAGCGGCTGTGGCCAGAAGAAGGCGCTTCTGCACTGCCGGGTTCACAAAAGCGGGGCGTTTGGGCTGAACGCAGGGGAGCTGGAAGAGACTGGGCTCCTGTCACTTGGAATTCAGGCCCTGGACTGTGGTGGAGTCTTGGTTCGATAGCCTGATTTTGGTCGCTATTTTTGCCGGCTGTCACCTTATCTTCCACCCCTCTTTTTGTTGTTGTTGATGGGATTATTGACATAGAATAAAATTCACCAAGGTTAAGTGCCCAGTTTGAGAGATTTTGGTAATTGTATAGAATCATTTAACTGCCATCATAATCAACATGAACCAGTTCGATCATCCTAAAAGTTCCCCCCTACTTCACTGTTCTTCATGGTCTCCTGTGACCACAGAGCTCCAGGCAACCGTTCAGCTGCTTTCTGTTACTAGGTTTCCCTTTTCCAGCAAGTTTTCCAAATGGAATCAGTCTTTTAAGTCTGGCTTTGTTCACTTAGTATCATGTTTTGAAATTCAGCCACGTTGTTGCATGTCTTCCTGTCTTGCTCTGGGGTATGGGGATACCACAAGTTGTTTATCCATTCACAAATGGGTGGACATTTGGGTTGTTTCCAGTTTTGAATTTTACATATAAAGTTGCTATGAACAATTTGTATATGTTTTTGGGCGCATAGCTTTTTATTTCTCTTCGGTAAATAGCTAAGGAGTGGGATTGCTGGGGCATGTGGTAAATGTCCGGTTAACTTTATGAGGCAGTGCCACACTGTTTTCCAAAAGGGCTAACCCTTTTGCATTCCCACCAGGAATGCAGAGGCGGTCCAGTTTCTCCACAGCACTTGCTATCTCCAGCCTTTTTAACCTTAGCTGTTCTAGTGAACACGTCTGACCGTCACTTCTGATTCTACCCCATCAGATCCAGGGTCTAGAGCATTGCAGAATGCTCCTGCCACACTGAGCGGTTGGCGAGTGTCAGAAGGTTCTGTGGCTGCAACCTTCCTTTCAGGCCTCTGAAGGATGCTGAGCAGCTGCTACTGTAGAACAAAGTTCTAATACACAGATGAGAGGGAGTGTTCTTTCTTTTTCTGAGACGGAGTTTTGCTTTGTCGCTAGGCTGGAGTGCAGTGGCGCAAGCTCAGCTCACTGCAGCCTCTGCCTCCTGGGTTCAAGTGATTCTCCTGCCTCAGCCTTCTGAGTAACTAGGATTACAGGCCTGCGCCACCATGCCCAGCTTATTTTTGTATTTTTAGTAGAGACAGCAGCTAATTTTTGTATTTTTAGTAGACTTAGGGTTTTGCCATGTTGGCCTCACTCCTGACCTTGTGATCTGCCTGCCTCGGCCTCCCAAAGTGCTGGGATTACAGGCGCGAGTCACCACACCTGGCCGGGAGTGTTGTTACTGAGAGAGATGTGAGGATAAATACCAGCAATGCCCTCAAACGCTTCTGAATGCTTTGGATATTTTTACAGCCAATGGACAGTTGTCAGTTAACCATGGCCTCAGCCTTGCAGAAACCCATCTGGAAATATATTTAAATGGATAAACCTCAAATTACTTTCATCATGCCAAATGCATACTTTTTAGCGCATCATATGTACATAGTGAAAGAAGAAAGCCAACTACCCAAGCATGAATGATAGGCTAAACCCATCTCTAAAAACCTCAAAGTAGGGGCATAAGCACAGAGTTCTCCAGAGAGTCCTGAAAGATGCTGTTGATAAAATACCAGAGCACAACAGTCCTATTCTAAGTAACACAGAACAGCCTTCTCACTGAAGCAGTGATGCAGAGTCTGGAGCCTTCTACTACATCCTGCTCGTGTTCAGATGGGTAGGCTGCCATCTGAAAGGGCCGACAGATCTGGAACCAGTGCAGAGAGGTGAGGTGGGGGGATGGCTGGGGAGTTTCTGGTCTCAGATAATAAGAGTACATTAATTTGCTAGGGCTGCCTAGCAACAAAGTACCACAGACCAGGTAGGTGGTTTAACCAATAGAAATTTAGGATCCCACAGTTCTAGAGGTTAGGGGTTTGAGATCAAAGTCTCTGCAGGTTTGTTGCCTTGAGGGCTGTGAGGGAGAATCTGTTCCAAGCCTCTGTCCTGGCTTCTCATGGTTTGTTAGCAATCTTTGGTGTTCCTTGGTATAGATGTGTCACCCTGTCTATTTTAAACCTTACATGGAATTCTGTCTGTGTGTATGCCTGCCTCCAAATTTCCCCTTTCTATGAAGGCACCAGTCATATCAGAGTAGGGCCCCGCCCTGCTCCAGTGTGACCTCATCTTAACTAATTGCATCCACAAAGACTCAATTCCAAATAAGGTCACATTCTGAGGTAATGGGAATTTGGGGGAGACCCAATTCAACCTATAACAGAAGGCCTGGTCATTTTTAAATCAGTTCCTGACTTTACCTTTTCCCAAAAAGAGCATGGGTGCTAATGAGGTACACATTGAACTGGGTAAATCTTGGACTCGGAGAATCATCAGAGAACCCACATCTCTGGCTCCAAGAGGAAACGCACCAATGTGACCAGGATTTATCAACAATACTCTGTTGTAAGCATGTGGGTGGCATGGGCATGGGGTGAGCTCCTGGGTTCTTCTAGGGCTAAACGTACTGCTTCATCCCGCACTCCCCACTCTGCCCCAGGGCACCCTGGATGCAGCAGGGCAAACTTAGGCAAGACTGGCAGCAGCACCCACCCCTAAAAGTTTGCTTCCATGAGCTCTAAGCCAGTGCACAGGTGCAGCAACTGGGAATCCCCTGGAGAAGCACCTGCAGATTCTCAGTCTTCTTTATCTCCTTTCACCATGACTCCAGCCTTCCCGTCTGTCTCCCTGAGTGACTGCCATGGCCTCCTAAAGGTCTCCTCATTGCCATCCTTGACCCATTACAGTTTACCCTCAACACAGTAGCCTTGGTGACTCTGCTGAACATAATAGCGATTGTGTCAGGATGGGGACCGGGTGGAGCTACTCGTGGGAAGGCTAAAACATGTGGTTCACACATGCCCCTCCCTAGGGCACTGATGCACTGGATTCAGCATGGCAAACTCAGGTAAAGCTGCTCTGAATCATTCAGAGTTAAAGCCCAAGTGCCAACAAGGCCACCAGACTTGGAAATGGCCCCCATTTATCCTCTCTGACCACATCTCATACAGCTTTTCCCTGGGTCACTCTGATCAGCCACTCTGGTGTCCTCACTGCTCCTAGAACCAGCTATCCTCCTCCCTACCGTAGAGGCCTTACCCAGGAATCTGTGAGGCTTGCTCCCCGTGCCTTCAAGACCTTGTTTCAAGATCACCTTCTCAGCCAGGCCTCCTCTTATGACCCCATTGAAAATTGCACCTGCTCCCAATACCTGCTCAGTTTTTCCCATAGCATTTTTTACCTTTTAACCTGATATCCTTATTCTGTTTTTCACCTGCACTTCCCCCATACTAGAATGGAAGCTTCATTCTAGGGTGAAGAATTTTTGTTTTCTTCTTGGGTGTATGCTTAGGGCTAGACCATTGCTTGGCACAGAGCACATATTCAGTTTATGTTTGTTGGACAAATAAGTTTTGAAATAGACACATTCCCAGGCCCCACCCCAGATGTGTGGCATGGAAATCGCAGCACTAAAAGTGCAGGAATCTGCAATGCTACAAAGCCCCCACTGTGTTTCTTAGGTTCACTAAAATTTGAGTCCAAGGGGTGATAGAGTCATCCAGCCTCAGCCCCAAGTCTCTGAAAAGCACAGAGAAGGAGGGATATGAGTCAGGCAGGATGACCTCCTAAGAGCATCTGATCTTCACTACCAGTCCCAGGTCTTAGATTTCCCTGGACTTAGGATGGGTTAAGATGACCTCAACCCACATGGCTAAGCTCCCAGCTGATGGGCCCCCTGCCCCTGAGCTCTGGGTTCTGAGGGAAGTAAGATTCCCAAGCCACAGGTAGATGAGGTGGACTGACAATCTGCTTAGAAGGTGGGTGTATAAGTTTGTTTTCATGCTGCTATAAAGATATACCAGAGACTGGGTAATTTATAAAGAAAGGAGGTTTAATTGACACACAGTTCCACATGGCTGGAGAGGCCTCAGGAAACTTACAATCATGGCAGAAGGAGAAGCAGCAGCAAGTACCTTCTTCACTAGGCGGCAGGAAAGACGAGCCAGCACAGGGAAACTGCCGTTTATAACCCATCAGATCTCATGAGAACTCCCTTCATTATCACGAGAACAGCATGGGGGAAACTGCTCCCATGATCCAATCTCCTCCCACCATGTCCCTCCCTGACAAATGGGGATTACAACACGAGATGGGATTTGGGTGGAAACAAACAGCCAAGCCATATCAGTGAGGGAGAGGTCACAACCAACTATTCCATCAACTATGCAGCCATGGAATTAGGCTCACTGGATCAAATTGAGTGGGAAAATCCCCTGCTTTCAGTTATTATCTAGGATATTTAGGAAGTCCCATAATGGTGAAGGCAAAGAACTAAACATTTGAATGGTGGGAGAAGTCTCGTTTGAAGGCGAGGGAGTGAGAGGAAGTGCCTCATGGCCCCTGGGCTGTACTAGCATGAGCTGTGTCACACCTCTAGGAAGCTGGAGCAACATCGGAATGTGATCAGCTGGATGGGGGGCCATCAGGAAAGGCTGGATCCAGACTAACTTTGCTCAGGAAGAGAAAATCAAAAGATATTTTCAGAAGCACTCCTTTAAAAAAAAAAAAAAAAGTCTTCATAACCCTAGCAATATTTGGCTCATCAGCAGAACCTTCAATTAATTATGAGAAACTTCAAGGAAATCTTCAGAGCACATGTCCCTCTAATCCATCATTGGCCTCCCTGGGTATGTGTAAAGGAATGCACTTACTCCTGTAGGCTCTCTCAGCCCTGCCATTCTGGGAGTCTGGGAATCTGTGTCCCTGCTCTCCTTGGGCTCCAAGGACACTATGAGTTCATCCATTATGAGCAAGTAGCCTAGGACAGCTCCAACCTTTGACCTCACGTCAGGAAAAGGTGGGATTGGAGGATCCCATCCTATTTACATCTCATGCCCTTCCTGACCCTCCCACTCCCAGTAGACCTCACCCTTCCTAGGGGCCTTGAGAAGCAAGGGAATGTTCTGGCAAGCTTTGTTCAGTGTTCAGCAAGGGCCCTTCAAACACTCTAGTGATGAAGGCTAAAGTCCTCCTGAGAAACCCAGAGAATGCTCAAGATGATTGGATCTGAAGCTGAAACTGTCTAACCAGAAATGACAAAAGGATGTGATGGCAGCATATCTTCCTATAAAGTCCGAACTTTCTGTCTTTTCCCCTTCTCAGAGAAATTTAGAAAGCATTCGCCAGAGCTGACTATGTGGGACACGTGTCTATCAAACACCCCTTGTGCCAGTTATCCATGTATTGTCTCTCAGCTCCAAATTCACCCCCTTTGGCCACATGTGGTGATCCTGGAGCTGTTCTCTGTGAATGTTCGTTCTTGACAGGTGGCATCATACTAAGTTTAGTCAACAGAAGCTGTTGGAGGACGGAGGAGGAAGGGGCTTCTACGCCTGGTCCTTCGATGCTCTCCCAGATTTGCTCCTGGGGCACGTGTTGGCCAGGAGCACGAAGGACACCCAATGGTGTTCACCCAGCAGGGTGTAGCAGCAGCCTGTGGGCAGCTTCCCACTGAGCTCCACCAGCATCCCAGGACACGGCTCCCTGCTTCCCAGCACTGGCTGGCAGCACTTCGGCAAACGTCTCCATTCAGTGGGCCACACCATTCAGTGGGCCACACTTGCCCTCCCACTATGGAGATTTCCTTCCTGGTTTGTTCCTTCCCTGGAGCTCTGCCTCAGCCCTGCAGGTGGAGGCTGCTCCCCGCATCTGCTATTCTTTAGTCTCTACCTGTTAGTACATAGTCCCTTGTTACTCAGCATCCTATATTAAACTTTCCCAGCCAGGTGTGGTGGCTCATGCCTGTAATCCCAGCACTTTGGGACGCCAAGGTGGGTGGATCACCTGAGTTCAGGAGTTCCAGACCAACCTGGTCAACATGGTGAAACCTTGTTGCTACTAAAAATATAAAATTAAAAAAAAATACGCTGGGCATGGTGGCGGGAGCCTGTAATCCCAGCTACTTGGGAGGCTAAGACAGGAGAATCGCTTGAACCCAGGAGGGAGAGGTTGCCATGAGCCAAGATGGCGCCATTGCACTCTAATGTGGGTAAGACAGCAAGACTCTGTCTCAAGAAAAAATAAAAAATAAAATAAAATAAAACTTTTGAGAATTTGGGTGGGTGCAGGGAAAAAAAGTAAAGAAAAAATAAAAAATAAAATAAAATAAAATAAAACTTTCCCAGTTCAGATAGCTATGTGGCTCCTGTCTACTGACTGGAGTCTGAAGGATATACCCATGCAATAACTACCCAGAGTCTACAATTAATATTTTGCTACGTCTTCCTTATCACATGTGAGAGCCTCTTATTAGTAATGATCTCTAGCTGTGCAGGTTAATACAAGGCTCATCCTACGGATAAAGGTGTATTCATTTGCGAGGGCTGCCATAACCAAGTATCCAAGACCCAGTGGCTTAAGCAATAGAAATTTGTTTTCTCACAGTTCTGGAGGCTGACATTCAAATCAAAGTATTGGTTAGTTTGTTTCTTCTGCAACCTCTCTCCTTGGCTTGCCAATGGCCATCTTCATGTTCACATGGCATCCCCTCTCTATGCCTGTGTCCTAATCTCCTCTTCTTAAATGGACACCACTCATAGTGGATTGGAGCTCATCCTAGACATCATTTTAACTTAATTACCTCTGTAAAGACCCTGCCTCCAAATACCATCACATTCTAAGGACTAGGGGCTATGCCCTCAGCATATGAATGGGGGGACACGCAATTGAGCTCATCACGGAAGAGACCCAAAGAAAGGTGTCCTTGTGCCCTGTGCTTTCTGAGGAAGATATGTTCCCTTGAGATTCTCAGAAATAAAGATGCAACTAAGTCATTTCTTCTGCCTCCCCGGAAAACAAAATGAGATAGACATGTACTTCCCCGGAGGAGCCACCCGACACCACTGAGCAGGGCGTAAGAAGTGACGCTGAAGAGTTGCAGGGAGGAGAGATGGGAGAAGAGAAAATCACGGAGCTTGAGTTGGTCTTTGCAGATGAGTGGTGTCTCTGATAAGACCAGGCAGGGGATATTTAGAGTGCGCTGGAGGATCTGAGAATGCCCAGACCACTAAGTAAACCAGTGGGGATTGCACCAGCCTTGCTGGAAGGGCCTTGCTGAGTGGTCTGGAGGTGAAGCAGTGGTGCCCGGAAAGTGAGTGCAGCTCTGGAGGGATTCGATGTCTCACAAAGACCAGCCAAGCCGCAGACACCACCACCTACTAGGCCACGTGGGCTTTAGGAAATGTCATCAGGGGACAGGGAGGCTGACTGTAGGCAATTGCAGGACTTTGGGAAACTGTGGGCTTTTCTTGAGGGGCAGCTTCCTCAAAACACAGAGTTGGTGTTGCCCTCTCCTTTTAAGTGGCAACACTGACGATGTGTTTTGAGGAAGTTCTGGGCGGGCCAGTTATGCAGCAGTGGTTTTCTTGGATTCAGAAACAAGGGAAGACTAACCACTCCCCAGATGATAACTCCAGCTCTGCATACTACGAGGACCTCAGCCCACAGGGAACAAAAGCTCACTCTTTTGGAAGAAGTTGCCTTTTACTGCATAATATGTAAGGAGAAAAAAGATTTTAAGTCCCCAAAAATGAACCTAGGGAACCATTAGGGGAGGAAGAAGCTTGGCCTAGCCCTGCTGCATCCTGACTCTGTGAGTTCCCTGTTCGGTCAGCCTATTGCTGGGGTCTGGGGATGGTGATTAAATCACCTGCAATTAGAGGCCGATTCAGACCAGCACTGGGAAACTGTTCTGGGATGTCTGAAAGAGAGGAGCTGACATAAACACACAGCAGATACCAGCACTGAGCTCCAGCTGGACCCTTGCCTCACTTCCTCACCACTTTTTCACTTCGTCGCTGTGCTTTCAAGATTTAGAAAGTCCTTTTAGATCTATCTTTGGCTTAATGAAAGGTTTTCTTCACAGCCATATTTTATAAAATAAAAAGGAAGCTTGATCTCCCTGCCACACACGTTCACTCCACTAATGGATCCTTTTTCTGATGCCATATTATCTGCAAGCCATTAAGTCTCTGGAGACTTTGCTGACACTCAGAATATATCTCTAAGGAGAATCACAGGGACTGGCAAAATCTTCAATTTGCATATTCCACTATCTTCATTTGAATTTCCTATTAGATTTAATGATGAGAGGAAATCTAGAACCACAACCTCATTTCTGATGAGGATACAACCAATAGGCCTGTAGCCTGCAAAGCACCAGGGCCACCAGGTACACTTGCTCAGTTGTGCACTGCACAAAGGTGCTGTTCAAAGGAAGTGCTATTCACATCATAGACATCTTCACTGTTTTGAAATATGTTCTTCTTTGTTGTCTCCAAAGGTGGGCAGTCTGTATGTTTATCATAATAGTGTTTAAGCACATGGCAATAAGACATCTTGCTTTAACAAAATCACTGTATTATGATGGATGAATGTAAAGTGTCTAATGGAGTAGTTTCATATTGTTCTTCAACTTACAAATGATCAGCAGCATGGTACTTTGACATCGTATTATTTTTATTGTGCTGTAGTTTACTTTGCTTCCAAACAAGGAGTTGACTGATAATGATGATTGGTGAGTGTATTAAAAAATCCATCCCCTTTGTTATTAGAACACTACTCAATTTACTCTCCATCTTACAGTTTGTCACCTGGTATTTGTTACTTTACCTAGATGATATTATTAAGCTTTCAGCTTACGTCTATAGTACTTTCTATACTATACTATATATAGTGAGATGAATCATTGAGAAATGATAATTGAGTGTAACAGAGATATTTTTTAGGGATTATGTTAGTGTTTTAAAATGAGATGTTTCCAGAACTCAAAGGCACCTTTTTCTAATCTGGACAAAGCCATTTTTCATGCTGTCAGTGGCGCTCATAACCAAGAGCCTTAAACCAGACTGTCTTGAGGCCGTATGTGTGAAGGATGTCCTGTTCTTTACCTCCATCCCAGCCCCTTCCCTCCAGCTCCATTAAGGCAGGATTGGGAGCAGGGATCCAACCTCACGTGGTCTATAAACTCTCCAAAAGTGGTCACAAAAGTCTGGGCACATTGTGTGCTTTTACCTTTGTTTCAGGGCAACTGTCCATGAGGTTAATTGCATCTGTGCCTCGAAAAGAGCAAAAATCATTGTTTTAGGTTGCAGCAGTGGTTCTCAAACTTTATCGTGTATTGGAATCAGCTGGAGGACTTGTTAATACACAGATTCCGAACCTGTCCTCAGGATTTCTAATCAGTAGGCCTGGAGCAGAGCCCAAGAATCTGCATTTCTAATGAGTTCCCAGGGGATGCTGTTATTGCTGGCCCAGGGAAGACATCTGGAGAACCACTGCTTTAGAATGTCAGCCCTGGGCACAGTGGCTCACGCCAGTAATCCCAGCACTTTGGGAGGCCAAGGCAAGTGGGTCTCTTGAGGTTAGGAGTTCAAGACCTGCCAGGCCACCATGATGAAACCCTGTCTCTACTAAAAATATAAAAATTAGCCAAGTGTGGTTGTGAACGCTTACCATCCCTGTTACTTGGGAGGCTGAAGTAGGAGGATCGCTTGAACCTGGGAGGCAGAGGTTGCTGTTGGCCGAGATTGCACCACTGCACTCCAGCCTAGGTGATAGAGCCAGACCCTGTCTCAAAAAAAAAAAAGTGTCAGCGGTTCCTCTGATCAATACAGGCCTGCATGGGGCAGAACCGTGCCCCTGTGGATACACTGGGTTTCTAGCCTCCTTACCAGCAGAGGGCAAGTCCACATTTATTCCAACCTGTGTCAATGGTCTCTCCCATCACAAGGTGGCAGCACCGGCACACAAATCTTGATACAGACACGGGGCCCAGAAATTTTAAATTCAACCAAAAAGCAAGATAGGAAAGCCAGGTGAACTGCATTTATCCTACACACTGGATGTAACCTAAGCCTGACAAATCATCAGAATGTTTATCTGTTAAGAACACATATCCATGCAAATCAGGTTTCAAGTCTGAGTAAATCTAGACTGTGCGGCAGACGGGAAGAAGAGTTGGGTGCTGTGCGGCCTGAGGCCTCTAGCCTGGCACCCCAGATGGGATTTCATACTTCTCTGTCTGGTGATTCAGAAATGTTCCTCTGTGGAAAGTCCTAGGCTGGATGCAGCAAAATTACCCGAGGTGCTTATTAAAAATGCAGATTCCCTTTCCTCTCACAGCCCATTAGATTAAGTAGGTATAGGGTTAGGGTTAGGCACAGGCAGTTATCTTTTTTTTTTTTTTTTTTTTTTTAGAAATATTCTCACTCTGTCACCCAGGCCAGAATGCAGTGACACAATCTCAGCTCGCTGCAACCTCTGCCTCCCAGGTTCAAGCGATTCTCCTTCCTCAGCCTCCCAAGTAGCTGGGATTACAGGCAGGTGCCCACCACCATGCCCGGCTAATTTTTGTCTTTTTAGTAAAGATGGGCTTTCACCATGTTGACCAGGCTGGTCTCGAACTCCTGACCTCAAGTGATCTGCCCGCCTCGGCCTCCCAAATTGCTGACATTACAGGTGTGAACCATGATGCCGGCCGCAGTTATCTTCTTAACAGGTGTCCCAGTTGATTCTGAGGCCCAGCCCTGTTTTGGCTACCTGCATCTCTCTGTTTAATAAACATAAAACCAGTGCTTAACTATGAATATTTGGCTGTCTCTGCCTTTCACATAGTGGTTCTTTTTAGGTTCTGAACTCGCAAAGCAGTTCCAAATGCAGAAAGAGCTACACTTTCCCATATGGTAGCTGCCAGCCACACGTGGCTAGTGGCCGCTTGAAATATCGCTGTTCTGCACTGATATGTGCTGTCAGTATTAAATAACACCAGATTTTGCAGACTTCATAGGGGAAAAATAATGTAAAATATTTTATTCATAGCTTTTATACTAATTACATGTTGAAATGATTTTTTTAAAATATTAGGTTAAATTAAAAGATATTCTTAAAATTAATTTTACCTGCTTCTTTTCATGTTTCTAATGTGACTACTAAAAACACTGAATTATGTATGTGGCTCACAATATATTTCTATTAGACAGCATTGGTTAGAGGTTGTAAACAGCTTTGGCAAGAATGGAGGGGAAAGTGGAAATCGGAGAGGCAGAGCATAACAGGGCTCAGGGGAAGAAATCTTGACCGCATGGAATTCTAACCGCATTCCTCGACCTGGGCCTCACATCCTGGCAGCCAGGCCTGGAAGTGAAACATCCTTCAGCCTGCAGCCACTGCAGTGCTTCAATAATACTTTATCCATGGGTGAGTTCCAAATTGGGCACAAGCCGGCTACAAATACCCAGGAAACATCCACTCTCCAAATAGGTGGAGTTCTGAGACAGACTGGATGTTAGTCACTTGCCAGAACTCAGAGGGCCTTT
This sequence comes from Cacajao melanocephalus, assembly GCA_963573385.1. Taxonomy (NCBI): domain Eukaryota; kingdom Metazoa; phylum Chordata; class Mammalia; order Primates; family Pitheciidae; genus Cacajao; species Cacajao melanocephalus. The sequence continues at coordinate 54,230 of CAUYLG010002547.1, forward strand.
CACATAGGAAAAAACGTGGTTCCTGCAAATGGTTGCTGGTAAGTGGGGTGTCCCCCAGGGCTTATTGACCCTGAGCCGTAGGTGAAATCTCTACTTTTACAACAAAGGAAAACTTGACAGCTCATCTTTAAACAAAACTGTATTTGTTTGTTCATTGTTTATTTAATGTAAGAATAAGAAAACGTATGTTAAAATAGCTTCTCTGCAATACTATTAGTGCGCTCTAAGAAAGGCAGGTTTATACTTAGCTGTGGTCCTCAGTGGTGTCCCCAGACCTGCAACATCTGGGAGCAGCTAAGAAATGTGAATTCTCAGGCTCCAGCCCAGACTTAAGAGATCAGAAACTCTACCTAGGGGTGGAGTCCAGCAATCTGGACTGTGACCAGCCCTCCCCTCCCCTCCCTCCCTCCCTCCGCTCTCTCCCATCTGCTGTCTTTAGGAAGCTATGTGGTCAGCCAGTCAAAAAGAGCAGATTTCAGAGTCAGGAGTCCCAAGGTTCACAGTTGAGCTCCATTCCCTACTGGGTGACTGAGGGTAGTTTCTATACTTCTCTAATCCTGTTCTGCCATCTGAGGAATGGGGAAAATAATATCTCCTGTGTATGATTGTTATTAGGAATTGATGAGCTAATGTGTGGAAAAGGCTGCACCTGGTTTTTGGCACAAAGAAACAGATTATTACCAGTCACATGTAGGTGAGGGATCCAAAATGCTAGGAGAAAAACCTGAGCCTTTGCATGGTATCGCTGTGTCCATCGTTATCTGATCTACGCCCACAGCATGCTCCCTTTTTTTCACAGAAATTATCTATTTTCCATGATTAGTCAGTGAATCTACAACAATTTTATCTAATCTCATTCTTGCTTATGGACTCATTAAAGTGTTATCAGTCTTACGGAATTATTTCAAACCCCGTGAACTCCTCCAAATAATGTTTGAGGGTTCCAACTTTCCCTCCCCCTCACAATACAGCTTCAGAGGCTGATTTGAAAGTGAAACCAGTGTGCCTTGTACTTCATTTTCCCAGGTTTGCTGCTTTTCTAAGTACCTCTCACAAAATGCATACTGCTTTTTTTAAATTTTAGCCTTCATGTTGTACACTAGATCGCTAGACTTTTTCCTTCTACACATCTGTTGCTCTGTATTCTGACCTACATCTGCATACTGCTTTAATAGAATGGATGTTTGCAGACGTGACTGTGATATTGGAGTATGGAAGGGTCAGTCCAGGGTCAGGAAGCCGCAGGCTGGCTTCATTCTCAGTGTTTTCTTTCCTGGGTCTTTGAAGGACAGGTGTTGCAGGGAAAAGGTTGTGCATCAGGAAGTGTCATTTAAAAAGGACCTGAGCTGGGCTGAGATATCAGCCAACACATGCCATGACTGTGATCCCCACACCCCACCGTAGACTACCAGTCATGGCAGCAACCCTGATTGTCCAACAAGCAGCAGAGCCACCCAGCAGCAACCACATTGGGAAGGAATCAGAAACCAAGGCTCCCCTGGCTGACGCCCCATACCCAGTTGCTGCCAGGTAGAGTGCTTGCTTATTATTAATGATCTACTTTCAGTATCCTGCACCTGGGGGCAAACATTGGTGCTACGACTTTTTAGCCTATGGGGCTCTCTGCTGAGCACTAAAACCATGGACTTCCCCTTTGGAAGAGGCAGAAAATGCACTTCCTGGGTCCTCACTGCCAGCTCGGACAGGCTGAACTGCAGTTGGAGAAGCAAGCTGAGGACTGGGCTCTCTTCCTATCTCCTAAGCCAGGGCAGGGCTGGGCTTCGGGTGATGGCAGGAAAGAGGGAAGCAGGTAACTTCCCTGAAGGGGGCTGAGCGGGGCAAGTTCCCTCTTCCTGGGACATTCCAGGTGTGACAGAGGTGCTTAGGCACAGAAGCCCTGCTGCTTAGGCCAGCCAGGATGCTCATAGCCGAGTATACCCCTTCTCAGGGCATGGACCGTGGGGAGTGTCTACTCAGAACCATTTAGAAGAGTTCAGAGCCTTTCAAACTTCTTTTCAAATGCGTTCCTGACTGAGTAGACAGCTCAGAGCTGCCTCTCGGGTTTAGAATCACTAGTTAATTTTCACTGTTCAGGGCTAGCTTTGAGTCAGATCCTTTCACCTCATCAAAAAGGGTGTCAGCACACAAGCTATCTGAATTACTCGCTTGACTTTCTGCTCAGGGTGACTGTGGTAAAGAGGTTACAGCCCACAGGCAAACCCCAGTAGTTGGCCTTGGCCTGGAGCCACACCTCAGAAGCCATCTCCCAGCGAGTGTGAAAGGAGTGTGGGGACAGGGCATCAACGTCTGCCCAAGGCAAGACAGGGTGAACAACAGCCTGCCTGTGGCACCCTCCCACCTCTCTTCTAGAGCAGTAACTCTTCATTTTCTCAGCCTCTGCATGGGAAGCCTCATTTAGGCTCCTTAGTTCACCCACACCTTGCTATGACAAACAAAATGATAACTCACAATATATGGAGTGTTTTCCACATGTCATCTGTGATTGTCACAACAGCTCCTCAAGGAACACACGAGAATGGCCCCCTTGCAGTGAACTGCAGGGACCCAAGGAGGTTAAGCTACCCTTTAAGGTAAAATTGGCCAGGTCAGGATTGAACCCAAGTCATCCTGACTCAACAGCTAGTGCTGTTTCCCCGACACTATACCATCTACCATTCCCAGACTTCTCAGTATTAGGCTATGTCTGGTTTCTGCGATATCATAAAATAAACATTAATTCATGAAGAAGCAAAGGATGTGAGCCATGGGCATCACTGGGTAAATGAATATTGAATGACTGAATGGAGCCGAGATTCTCTCAGCTCCCTGTCATCCAAAGACCCAGCACCTCCAGGACTCAGACCCCCAGGACATTGCCACTTCAGAGACATCTCCAGGTTCTGCTCACAGCCACTCACCCACTGCCTGACCTTGCCGGCCCCTGGAATTAAGCCACAAGTGGTTTCCTGTCTCCTGATAATGTCTACCCAGAACTCAGACTTTGGTTTCCCTTTGTGCCTAGACCACAGCCTGAGGCAGCCAAATCCATTTCCTTGGGGATCCAGCCCAAACCAGAGAGTGTGGTTGGGCAGATAGAAGAACGTTGAACCAGCTTCAAGAATGGGCTCTTCTAAGTTATGAACACTGTAGGAAGCATCTCTAAGGACCACAGGGCCGGAGGGTGCACAGGAAGGGACCGGGGAGCACAGGAGAATGTTGGCTTTGTTTTCAAATTTGTGCATCAAGGCTCTACCTATGTTTTTCCCTCTGAAATTTGCAAAATGGAAATAAGACACTCCTAGGTGTGCATCATAGCATGACCTAGCTTTTTTTCAAATGATCTTTAGATTCAAGGATGATTCGGAGGAAGTGGAGATGCTGATTATTTTGTTAAACAAATCCTGCCTGTTTAGAAACCACACACAGACAGCCCATGAAGTGGGAGAATGACTAATTGATGTGGCTAAAATCAGCTCCCTTCAGCACTGGACTCCCAGGGGTCTTTCTCACAAGGCCCAATTATGCAAATTGCTGAAGCAGTCTTTTTTTTTTTTTTTTTTTTTTTCCCTCCTCTCCTCATGGCAGGAAAAGAGAAACTGTTTCTCTTCCTTACAACTGTGTGATCTGGCTGATTCCTGGATCCTGAGTAAGGCCTACAGCTGACTTTCCCCTGGGGTGTGCCTGTGGGCAGCAGACAGACCCAGCTGTTTCGCCTCCACCTGTCTACACCTGTTCTCTGCCTGCTAGCACCCTGAGCTCTCCTCCTCCTCCAGCAGTGGCTGCTGCTTCCCAGTCTCCGTGGCTGCCCCTCCCCAGCCTCTTCACACTGAAGGGCCTGCGTCAGTCCTGCACCCTCTTCTTTCTCCTCTCCCTTGGTGATTTCATTCAGTCTCTTGGCTTTCAAAAGCACCTACCTCTGAAGATCCCTGCCGAGACCTCTTTTCTGCACCCCGCCCACATTTCGAAGTCCCAACACATCCTGTCCGCCTTTGTGCCCAACAGCCTCCTCTAACATCCTAGGTCTAATGTGAAGAGCTGGGTCTTCCCCCAGACAAATCCACAGGAACCTTTCTGTCTCAGTATTCTGTCTCAGATGCAAGAAACAGCAGCTCTATCCTCCCAGGTGCTCCAGCCAAACACCACAGAGTAGTCTTTGACCTTGGCACCCCTCCTCTGATGCCCAACCTACCATCTATTGGGATATCTGTTAGTGTAAAAATATATCCAGAACCAAACTCTTTCTCAATCCCTCCATTACTATTGCCCTCCTCATTTCACTCAGAGTAAAAGCCTAAGTCTCCACAATGGTCTAGAAGGCACTTCCAGGCACTTTCTCTCTGACCTTACCTCCTACCCTTCTCCTCCTTCTAACTGTTCCAGCCGCGCTGGCCGCCAGGCTGCTCCCAGACATACCAGGCACCTCCCCTGATCTTAGGACCTTGGTGCTGGCTATTCCCACCTCCTCAGGACTTTGGTCAAGTATCACCTGCCTGGTGAGCCCTGCCTGGTCACCTCCAGGACCCAGGATCCAGAGTAAGTAAGCCCTAGATCCCCAAGCCTGTACTCTCCATTTCTTGCCTGTTATACGAACTCATAACACTTATCACCTTCTTTTTTCAGATGGAGTCTCTCTCTGTCACCCAGGCTGGAGTACAGTGGTGCAATCTCGGCTCACTGCAACCTCCACCTACCAGGTTCAAGTGATTCTCCTGCCTCAGCTTCCCAAGTAGGTGGGACTACAGGTGCCCACCACCACACCCAGCTAATTTCGTATTTTAAGTAGAGACGGGGTTTCACCATATTGGCCAGGCTGGTCTTGAACTCCTGACCTTGTGATCCTACCGCGTCGGCCTCCAAAAGTGCTGGGATTACAGGCGTGAACCACCACGCCTGGCCAACATTTATCATCTTCTAACGTACTTGGTAATTTACTTATTTATAATGCTTATTATTATTTTTATAATGCTTATTATTTATTACCTATCTCACTCACAAGAATGTAAACTCCATGACAGAAAGAATTTTTTCCCCGTTTTGTTCACTACATAACCCAAAGGACTAGAACAGTTTCTAGGCACACAGCAGGCACTTGGTGAATATTTACTGAATGAATGAATGAACACTACACGAAGCCTTGCTGTTTTGTCTGACTGACACCTGGACCTGGAGGAAGGCACAGATGTGGCTTTTACTTGGGGTGTGCCTGTTCCTGTGGAATCTTAATAGGGAAAAACACCATCCCAGGATTCCTCCTGGGGGAGGCCACTAGCATACTGCTGACATTTTTTTTTAAATCGTAATTTAATTTTTATTTTCATGAATACAAAATAGTTGTGCATATTTCTGGGGTATATGTGATACTTTGATACAACCACACAAAGTATAATGATCAGACCACAATGGTTGAGATATCCAGCACACTTCAAGCATTTATTATTTGCTTGTTTAGGAGCATTCCAATGCTATTCTTATTGTTATTTTGAAATGTACAATAAATTATTATTAAGTATAGTCACCCTATTGTGCCACCAAGGTCTTATTCCTTCCATCTAACTATATTTTTGTACCCATTAACCAATCTCTCCTTATCTCCTCTCCCCACTACCATTCCCAGCCCCTCATAACCATCATTCCACTCTCTACCTCCACGAGATCAAGATTTTTAGCGTCCACAATACGAGCAATAATGTGATATTTGTCTCACTGTGCCTGGCTTATTTCACTTAACATGGTGTCCTCTAGTTCCATTTACATTGCTGCAAATGACAAGATTTCATTTTTTATGGGTGAATAATAGTCCCCTGTGTATATCTGCCCATTTTCTTTGTCTATTCATGCATCAGTGAACACATAGGTTGATTCTATATCTTGGCTATTGTGAACAGTGCTGCGATAAACATGGGAATGCAAATATCTCTTTGATATACTGATTTCCCTTCTTTTGGATATATACACAGCAATGGGATTGCTGGATGATATAGTAACTCTGTTTTCAGTTTTGTGAGAAACCTCCATACTGTTCTCCACAGTGGTTGTACTAATTTCCAACAGTGTTCAAGTGCTCCCCTTTCTCTTCGTTCTCACCAGCATCTGTTAATTTTCTGTCTTTTTGATAACAGCTATTTTAATTGGTGTAAGATGATACCTCATTATGGTTTTGATTTGCACTTCTCTGATGATCAGTGATGTTAAGCATTTTTCCATATACTTGTTGGCCATTTGCATGTCTTCCTTTGAGACATATCTATTCAGATCTTTTGCCTATTTGTAAATTGGATTTTTTGTTGGTATTGAGTTGTTTGAGCTCCCTAAATATTCTAATTATTAATCCCTGGTCAAATAAATAGTTTGCAGATATTTTCTTGTGTTCCGTAGGTTGTCTCTTGATTCTGTTGATTGTTTTCTTTGCTTTGCAGAAGCTTTTTAGCTTGCTGTAATCCATTTGTCCTTCTCTTGCTTTAGTTGCCTGTGTGTTTGCATCTTACTCGAGAAATCTGTGCCCAGACCAGTGTTCTGGAGAGTTTTCCCAATGTTTTCTTCTAGTAGTTCCATAGTTTCAGGTCTTCGATTTAAGTCTTTAATCCACTTTGATTTGAATTGTGTATATGGTGAGAGATAGGAGTCTAGTTTCATTATTCTGCATGTAGATATCAGTTTTCCCAGCACCATTTATTGAAGAAAGTGTCCTTCCCCATTATATGTTCTTGCCACCTTTGCTGCTGACCCTTTTACAAACACAACCAAAGCCGTCTTAGCCATGTGTCCACGAGTTCAATTGCTATAGGAACAGCTCTATGTATCTGAAATGAAGCTGAAAAAAGGTTTAAGAAATTCATTTCTGCCAGCTTGAATATCCAGCTCATCACACTCAGGGAACTCTCCTAACCTACCTTACCAAGAGCCACACACCCACTTTAAGAACAAGAGACCCTACCAGAACCCTGGAGACAGACATATTTGGTCACTGATTCTCTTTGGCCCTCACGACCATGAACTGACTTCAGTTCTCTCCAATTTCACTGCCTTGCAAACATTTTGTTGTTGTTGCATCTACTTCCCACACTGGTGTTAATACAGGATTCAAACTTATAGTCTGAATCTGTTTTTGAGACAGAGTCTTATTCTGTCACCCAGACTGAAGGGCAGTGGTGTGATCATGGCTTGCTGCAGGATTGCCCTCTCCTGGCTCAGGTATCCTCCCATCTCAGCTCCCCAAGGAGCTGGAAGCTACAGGCATGCCACCACGCCCAGCGAATTGTTTTTGTTTTTGATAGAAATGGGGTCTTCCCGTGTTTCCCCAGCTGGTCTTGAGCTCCTGAGCTCAAGTCATCCACCTGCCTTGACCTCCGAAAGTGCTGAGATTACAGGCATGAGCCACTGTGCCTGGTCCATCACAAATCTCTTAATCTCTCTGTGCCTCAGTTTCTACATCTGTAAAATGAAGATTTTTATAGTAGTACCCAGCTCATAGGCTTGTGGTGAAGATTGACTTAGTTGACAGTACAAAGTGCTTAAAACAGTGCAAGGCATACAGTAAGTGCTCAGTAAGTGTTAGCTATTATTAGTAATATTGTTATTATCATTACTATTAATGTCAATTACTATTAATGTTAAACACAGTATGTGATTTGGATTTTTATTCCCAGCACCTAGTATAGTACCTGGGATATAGAAAGTGCCCAGGAAAAGTTTGCTGGATGGATGAATAAATAAATAAATGAGGATGAGTGATTTCTTTTATTGTTTATTCTACTTTAAGTTCTGGGGTACATGTGCAGATCGTGCAGGTTTGTTACATAGGTATACCCTTGCCATGGTGGTGGTTTGCTGCCTCCTTCGCCCTGTCATCTACATTAGGTATTTCTCCTAATGCTATCCCTCCCCAATCCCCCCACCCCCTGCTATCCCTCCCCTAGCCCCCACCCACCCCCCCAGGCCCCAGTGTGTGATGCTCCCCTCCCTGTGTCCATGTGTTCTCATTGTTCAACACTCACTTATGAGTGAGAACATGCGGTGTTTGGTTTTCTGTTCTTGTGTCAGTTTGCTGACAATGATGGTTTCCAGTTTCACCCATGTCCCTGAAAGTACATGAACTCAAGGATGAGCGATTTCAATGCAGGGGCTGAATGTTTTCATCTCTGTTTAGCACGAACCTCGTCCCTAATAATTCTTTAAAAATTAATGTGGAATTTTGAATCAGTGGCACACAGGAAAGTTTCTGCATTTATCTTGTACAGTACAGACAACTTCGGAGGAACATAAAAAAAACAAAATTAGTGATAGCATTGAAGGAGTGGGGATGATGCCTAAGAAACTCTGGGAGATGGAGAGACCAAGCTGTGACTTTGGGAACAATTTTTAACTCCTCTGGGTTTCTGTTTTTCCTTTATCAAATGGAGCTAAGATGAGTCTCTAGATCCCAAGAGGGCTAAATCAGACAGTGCTTTCAAAGTGCACAGTTCTAGGCCTGGCACCTGGTACGTGCTCATTCAGTAAGTGTTGGCTTTAAAACCATTCATGAAGTATGGCTGACACATGCCCCTCTGCCCACTAGGCTGCAGGGCTTGACCAGAAGGTGAGAGGCCCTGCTTTATGGAACAATAGCCACCTACCCAGGGGCCTACCTTTCTACCTCATCTTTCTAAATACCTTTACCAGAGGCTTCTCTTTCTTGTCCTCTCTTAACCATGACCCAGGGACCATCTAAATAAGTTCCTGCTCCTGTAACCAGAACTTGTCTAATTGTCATATGCAAGGTATTTCTCCAAAACTTTTCTAAGAAATACAGATAAGTCGTCCCCCTTCAGCAGACTTCACAATGAAACTGGGCATTTTTCACTGGTTTCCTCACCCCCAGCTTCCTCCCTTGGACCCTCTCCAAGTCTATGTAGCCAACTGTGTCTTGGAAAGGAGACTCAGAGCGTGATGAATCGAGCACTCAGTCACCGATGACATTCATCTTTATGCTTGCTCAATATAAACCAAACTTTTGCCTCAGTTGGTTTAAATCCAGAAAATACCCAGCAGTTTATAACTTATCTCTGCCCATTCTGTGAAGCCTGTATGATTAATCTTTTTTTATGTTTTTTTTTTTTTTTCTGAGACAGAGTCTCACTCTGTCAGCCAGGCTGAAGTACAATGGTGCGATCTTAGCTCACTATAACTTCTGCCCCCTTGAGTCCAAGCGACTTTCAGGTCTCAGTCTCCCGAGTAGCTGGTATTTCAGGCACCCACCACCACACCTGGCTAATTTTTGCATTTTTAGTAGAGACAGGGTTTCGCCATGTTGGCTGGCCTGGTCTCAAAGTCCTGGCTTCAGGTGATATGCTCGCCTTGGTCTCACAAAGTGCTGGGATTACAGGTGTAAGCCACCACCCCCGGCCCAAAATGTCATATATTTTGAACTGATTGACTTCTCCAAAAACTTACTAGTTGAGAGAGAAAACTTGAGAGAAAGTTTCCCCGCACTTGGATGAGAGGAGAGCAGAACAGCCTGCATCTCTGGTGCTGGGGAGTATCAAACAAGGGGAATTGGGAGGAGGATGGAGGCAGTGGTGTGGCTCTTTGCCTTTCATGATTAAAATGAGATGCCTCTTTACATTACAAATCTAGGAATCAGAACAGCAAACCAAGCAACAAAGTTTGTTCTCCTCACATAAACTTTAAAAATCCAGCTTAAAAGTTCTCAAGCTTAAAATTTGAAAAATGAAAACAAACGCATGACATGACAGAAGGGATAATTCCTACATTTTTGGAAATGTTCTCATGTTTTCTCCATCTCTTCCTATGATTGAAAATGCCATCAAAAGGGAATAATGCTATTCGCAGAGTGCTCATCACCATAGTAACCACTGAGCATCTCTACCGTTTAGTACCTTCATTTTGATTACAATAAATGAGTTACAAATCTATATCTGGGGCCCCAGTTATATATTTGCCATATGTTCACACACACACACACACACACACACACACACACACACACACACACATACAGTGACTAGGACTAACAGTCAGCCTAAAAGAATGATTTGGAGCAGAAGTTGTTGGAGGGAATGGTAGGAAAATAACAGGGATTCACTCAGTCTCATTTTCTACTAAATTTCAATAATAAGAACGATGCTCAGCAAATGTTTGTTGACTATATGAATAAATAAAATGATGCATTTAACCAGAACTACATATTTAAATATGGTGGTAGTGTGTACAATATTAGAGGAAGGAAATGCAGGTAACAAAAAGAAGGCTTCTGCCATGACCCATGACACTCTGACATTGCTATTCTGTGCAAAGTTGCTCACATTTTGACATTCAGACTAATTTTTAATTCTCCAAAACAAGCAACTGAATTTTCAACTTCCTTTTATTACCATAAAATATATGCAACAGATACCCTCACCCCATCTCTCACCCATCCCCCAATTAGCTTGACCTGGTGCCTACTCCACAGCCCATCCCAGACTCACCCCATCCCTCCTTAGACTTCTCTGTATCCTTTACCAGATCCTTCCAAGTGTCCAAACAGTGTCATCTAGTGTCCTGACATGGGTCCCCAGTGGACTGACCCAGGGTGGAAAGGAGGAGTGAGAAGAAATCAGAAGGAAGAATTCGGAGATGTGGCAACAGAATGGATGTGGCAGAAGGGACTAGAGAGTGGCTAAATATGACTCTTTGGTCAGCATGTGATTAAAAGGATGAAGACATTGGGGAACTGGGGAGCAGAGTGGATGTGGGCTCAGGAGGAAAAGGTCAGGTTTGGACTGGGGCATGCTGAGGTCAGCAGCAACATCAAAGTCCTGAGCAGCCTCATGTTGCTAGTTCCAGACACTGGAGATGGCACAGGATGCATGGAAGAGAGACACAACAAGGTCGGGTCAGGACCCGAGGAGGAAGTGCCCAAGAAGGAGATCCCCAAATGAGGCCTGTGTCCAGGAGGTCATTAGAAGACTGGCTTCCACGTATGCCAGGCCATACTCTACCTGGATTCCAAGCATTGAGAAGACCAAACACTTCTACACGTGTTACTGAAGCCCCCTGCAATCTGAAGGCGGAAGACGTGGCCAATCTCATAAGCCGTGTGTGGCTGAGGCAGTTGTCAGAGCTGTGATGAGGGAAATGCTCATTATTCTTCTATCCTTCACTTAGCCAAATAAGGAACTTCTCAGAGTTCTTCCCCTATGACAAAACGGGACTGTGATTTCGGAAAGTCGCAGGCAAGTTTGCTAGGGCCGCTGTAACTAAGCACCACAGACTGGGTGGCTTCAACAGAAAGTTATTGTTGTTCAATTCTGGAAGCCAGAAGTCCAAAATCAAGGTACTTGAGGGTTAGTTTGATCAGAGGGCTGCAAGGGAAGGGTCTGTTCTAGACCTCTCTCCTAGGCTTGGAGGCCTTAGTCCTGATATTCACAGGGCATCCTTCCTGTGCCTTCACATTATCTTCTCTCTGAGTATATCTCTGGGTCCAAATTTCCCTATTTTAAAATCCTATTGTGTTAGCACTCCCACTCACTTTAACTTGATCACCTCTGTAAAGACCTTACTGCCAAATAAGATCACATTCTAGGTACTGAGGGTTAGGACCTCAATATCTTGAATTCAGGGTGGGTGGGTGCACAATTCATTCCATAACAATAAGAGGGAAGGAATAAGTGCACAAGGAATCATAGGCTTGGGGAGAGTTCAAAGTGTGCAGAGCTGGTGGCCATTGCCTAGCCTCAGGCCTTCGGAAATCCCCTGAATCTGGTTTTTCCAGTCCTCATAATCTCATCTCACCAAAATATGGCATCTTAATACATTCCATGCATTTCTGGTGACAGCTCATTCTGCTGCATGCTAAGCAATGTGCTAACTACGTCTTAACTAGGGTGGTTTAACTGGTTTGGTTAACAGAGATCTTGGAAGCATTTCACCCATTCCATAAGCCTCAACAAATCTGATCCAGGTGTTTAAGACATTGCACAATATTAGACTGTTTGAAGCTCCATCTCCCTGGGGCAGTCTAGGTTGGTGATGAAAGTGGCTGGTGACTGTTCTCAGTCTTGTCGCCATAACGGAACCCTATGTTGTGTTCCTCCAAACTGGTGTGAGGGACACTACTAAGTGAGGCAGAGTTTGCACTCAGGATAGATAACTATGGACTCATGCACAGATTCCAGCTGAGTCCCTCCGATGTGCTAGTTACTATGCCCAGTCCCCTGGAATTCATCTGTAAGCAGGACAGACTTTTGAATGAAAGAGGAAATTCTCATATATCCACAGGAAGATGGAATTTTGCAAGTGGAAAGACCTAGAGGTTCAGAGACAAGGGTACGGAACTTTTTGCTTTCAGTCAGAATCTTTGCTAACGGTTGTGCAAATATTTGTATTGGTGGGTTTCCATGCCATACAACGTGCTAAATATTTTTACATTACCCTTGCACATAAGCACGCTTTTGGGAAGGAAAATGAAGAGGATGGAGGGGGTAACAAACTCAAGCTAAAGAAATGGGATTTGAACGGGTACAAAGTCCAGAGAATTTGCTTGAGGAAAATGAACCAGAATTCACACAGGAGTTTTCAAACATCTCAGTATCAGGACGCCTTTATCCTCTTAAAACTTCGTGAGGCACGTATGTTTACTGCAGCACTGTTCACGATAGCAAAGACTTGGAACCAACCCAAATGCCCATCAATGATAGACTGGATAAAGAAAATGTGGCACATATATACCATGGAATACTAACCAGCTATAAAAAAGGATGAGTTCATGTCCTTTGCAGAGACATGGATGAAGCTGGAAACCATCATTCTCAGCAAACTAACACAAGAACAGAAAACCAAACACAGCATGTTCTCACGCATAAGTGGGAGTCAAACAATGAGAACACATGGACACAGGGAGGGGAATATCACACACCAGGGCCTGTCAGGGGGTGGGGGGCTAGGGAATGTAGAGCATTAGGAGAAATACCTAACGTAGATGGGTTGATGGGCGCAGCGAACCACCATGGCACATGTATACCTATGTAACAAACTTGCATGTTCTGCACATGTATCCCAGAACTTAAAGTGTAATTTGAAAAAAAAAAAAGAGCTTTTGTTTGTGTGGTTTATATGTATTAATATTCACTATATTAGAAATTAAAACTGAGAATGGTTGTAACATGTGTTCATTCATTTAAAATAACTAAAACAAACTCTTTATATTTTAGTATTAATAGTGTTTTTCATGAAAAGTAACTATATTTCCCCAACCCCCACAAGACGCAATGAGAAGATTGGCATTGTGTTCTATTTTTATAGATTTATTTACTCTCTGGCCTCAGAGAAGATGGCTAAGATGTCATATCTACTTCTGTATTCAGTCTGTTACTTACGTTGTTTTGGCTGAAGTGCATAAAGAAAATCCAGTTTTACACAGATAGATATATAGTTGAAAAAGGCAGAATCTTGTGGTCTCTCAAAAAGACCCCAGGGGTCCCCTGGCCATATTTTGACCTTGGCTCACTGCAACCTCTGCCTCCCGGGTTCAAGCGATTCTTGTGCCTCAGTCACCCGCGTAGCTGGATTATAGTCACGCACCACCATATCCGGCTAATTTTTGTATTTTGACTAGAGACAGAGTTTTGCCATATTGGCCAGGCTGGTCTTAAACTCTTGGCCTCAAGTGATCTGCCTGCCTCAGCCTCCCAAAGTGCTGGGATTGCAGGCATGAGCCACTGCAGCTGGCCTAAAAGTCACTGTCTTTTAGTTTGTTTGCTGTGAAAAAATTACTATAAAAAATAAATTAGAAACAGACACTGTTACCCAGTATCTATATTTAATCACAGAAATATTTCTTTCTTAATGCTTCCAACTCTGAAATCCCAGACATTCTTGACTATGTACTGTAGTTATAAATAATATCAAGGCTGGGTACAGTGGCTCTTGCCAGTAATCCCAGCACTTTAAGAGGCCGTGACAGGCAGATTGCTTGAGCTGAAGAGTTCAAGACTAACCTGGGCAACACAGTGAGGCCCCCCAACCCCAATCTCTACAAAAAACAAATAAATGAGTCAAGTGTGGTGGCGTGTGTCTGTAGTCCCAGCTACTCAGGCAGCTGAGGTGGGAGGATCCCTTGAGCCTAGGAGGTCAAGGCACTGCACTCCACTTCGAAGGCAGAGGCAAAAGAATCGCTTGGACCCGGGAAATGGAGGTTGTAGTGGGCCGAGATCGCACCACTGCACTCCAGCTTGGTTGACACAGTGAGATCCTTTTTCAAAGAAAGAAAATATGTATCCCGGTACCGTAGGAAATAGGAAGTATTGTGTGAATTTTGTTTTGTCATCTTTTTTCTTGGTCTTTCGAGGAACTGTGTCATATGAATCATGATGACTGCTGAAAGCACATAGGAAGATAAAGAAAAGTGACTTGTTGCCCAACTGTTTCAAACCCAACTCTGAGTAGCAAACTGTGGCTCCCTAAACTAGCCCAGAGGGCTTGACTCTGACAAGACTCTGGGTGTAGCCATAAGACTGACCCTCAAAAATCTTACCTGAGATATTGACAGTCTCACCCTGAAAGCAGACCACAGATTGTGTTTATGATCTAGTGGTCTGCAGGATATGATGTACGACCTAAGGCGGTGAATAGGGTGATGGAGTTTGTGCTACTAGTCCTCAGATGCCAGAAAGGCTGAAGAAGCCTGCCATGAAACTAAGTTTCTGGCCAATGGTTCCAGCCTAATCTCAGACCCTGGGAAAAGAGGAGCACCCCTTCATCTCCTCCTGCAGGTAACGATTCACCACATTCATCTTTGAAAGCTCCCGTTCCACCAACCATGGGCACCTTTTGCAATCTCTAAAGGTTCTCTCCTTGAACGCCTGGTGCTTTTCCCTGTGCTTGTCCTATCTCATTCAGGTCTATGATTCCCTTGATGATAGTTCCCCCATCTCAGCTGTCCTTCTCAGCCTCGCTATCCACTCTCATTCTTAACCTGAGTGTTCCAGCAAGATCACTGTTCCATAGAAGCTCAACCTTCAAACTTGCAATACACATTTCCTGGGTCCTGCTTCATCTCTATCTGCTGTGCTCAGTCCTGGTGTGGGATCAGTGTTCCTGTCACTCCAGCTCCCTTTCCAGGGATATTTGCATCTTTAGAAGTAGGCTTCATTGGTGGTCCTTCCATGGCGTGTCATGAAGAGAAGGGAGAACACTCAGGTACTGTGAATGGAAACGTTGGGGACCGGTGAGAGATCACAAGGACATCTCTCACTACTACCCTCAAGGCTACCTTAACCTATTCCTGTCAAGACAGAAGAGTTGGCCATGTGCAGTGGCTCATGCCTGTAATCCCAGCACTTTGAGAGGCCAAGGCAGGTGGATCACCTAAGGTCAGGAGTTTAAGACCAGCCTGGCCAACGTGGTGAAACCCTGTCTCTACCAAAAATACAAAAAATTAGCCAGGCATGGTGGCGCACCTGTAATCTCAGCTACTTGGGAGGCTGAGGCAGGAGAATCGCTTGAACTAGGCAGACAGAGGTTGCAGTGAGCCCAGATCGCACCACTACACTCCAGCCTGGGCAACAGAGCAAGACTCTGTCTCAAACAAACAAACAAACAAAAACAAACACACACCAACAACAAAAATACACAGAAGGGTCATGCCCCAGGAAACTTAACTCTGGGTCTTTGATTTGGTACGAATTTCCCTACTTTCTTTGCTGGAAAGAAACCTGTGTTATTTTTTCTAGATTTATTTGAAGAAAAACTGATAGTGATCTCCACGCCTCAAGTGAGAATTTGTAAAGCATGGCCTATAACATCTGGCATTGTTTCCTCCATGGCTACTGAGAGAGTCCAGAGAAAAGCCCAGGAGCTTCAGGAAGGGGTTGCTTGCTGAATGTCAATGTGTTTTTGCAACAATAACAAAATGATATTGTGCTTTTAACACTTGCTGGGAAAGGATACATTTCTTTCTGCCTCCTGGCAAATCAATGAATCTAGGGCAGTATCTGTCAGGCTGCACTTTACCAATACACACTCACCTTTCCTTTGTTGTTTGCTTCTTCTTGATAATGATTCCCTTCCAAAGTTTTCTTCTTATATTTATGTCTCTCCCGGATGTTATGCAGCCATCCAATGCAAAGTACGACACTCCACTGAATCGCGGTAAGAATGGTGTTGATCCGTGTCTTCATTGCATCCATCAGTACATTGATGCCCAGACAGATTTCATATGGAGTAGAACTGGCTGTGAGATTTTCTGGAATGACTGATGGATTTGGCCTCTCATGGAAAGTTTTATAACTGCAGCTTATCTCCAGAGAAGGCCTCATGTGTCAGTCAAAGGCTGTAGAAGATACTCAGTTCTCAATTTTAGTGTCCCATAAAGAAGACTGGGCAAACACAGAGGAAAAGGTACTGTGTTTACTTTTAAAGAAACGTTAAAGTTATTATAGTTATTGGATTGCATACATGGATTGAGCTGTGGATTAGAAATAATAGGACCTAATGATATAATAATGTGGTTTATTTTAAAATGTAAACACACACTCATTTCATGGAGCAATAGAGGAAAATTTCTTCTGAAAGAGCAAATAAGCTGAGGAAAACCAGACTCACAAATTCCTGCACATTCCTAGCTTTATGATCCCACGGTCTTATTTGGTTAATGTTCACTTTCCACACTTGGCTACCAAAATAGCTTCCCAGTCCAAGTTAGTTACTGCAAAGTAAGGAGCTCAAGTGTCCCTCTCACACTTCACCGGATATTAATCGTTCGGAGCTCTTGCCCTCCCTTTCGCAATGTTCCTGATTTTCATACTTCCGATTGAGAAACTACCACACACACTGAGGATATCCTGCTTGGTCAGCAGCCTGGCTGTTCTAAGTGGCAGCTCTCAAGGGAGTTGCCTCCAGTATTTCTCCGGAGTGTTGCTCTGGGGGGCACTCCTGTGCCCTAGTAATTCTGACGCTTGTCAGATCCAGATCATTCTACTAACAATGGTCTTGAGCCAACATTTGTCATCCAAAGGTTGCTCTCTTATGGAACTGCCATGGCAAGGCAATCATTTCTTATTTAGAAACACTGGACACTTTTAGATGGGCTTTCATGGTGATTATACAGTTTTACATTAAGTTATGCAGGAAAATATCTTTTAGGAGCCCCTGAGACTCAATGAGGCACCCTCACATTGAATAGAAATAATTGCAAGTAGGAAGGTGATTTGAGGAAATGACAATCCCCCAGTGGGATCTGGTTTTGAACTGTGACGTCTTATAGCATTTCATGATTGTTTTGTTAGTGCCAGGAAATCTGATCTGGGAGAAACATTGCCACTTCTTCTAAGGCTCACATCATTAAAGTTTATTTATTTATTTGAGGGAGAGAGCTTGTTCCAAATTGGAGAAAACCATGGGAAGAGTTTGTAGGACTTAAATTCCAACTCTGTTGATGTCTCATTTATTATTGTATAACAAACTACCCTGAAATTTAGTGGCTTAAAACAAAAACCATTTTATTGTTCATGATTCCGTGGGTCAGGAATTCAGACAGGGCTCAGTAGGGATGGTTCGCCTCTGCTCCACATGGTGTTGCCTGGGGCTGGAAGATCCAAGATGACCTCACTCACAGGCTTAGGCATTAGTGCTGGCTGATGGCAGGGGTAGCTAACTTCTCCTCCAAGGACCTCTCTCTTTTCTCTCTCTCTTTATCTCTCCCTCTACTCCCCTGCCCCACCCTTCACTCTTGTTCTCACTCTCTCTGTGGTCTGTCATTATTCAGTAGTTGTATTTACATCGAGGTAGCTGGCTCACCAAAGGAACTGGAAACTCTCTCAAGGATCAGAAATCAGTGTCACTTCTCCCACATTCTACTGACCTGACCAAAGTAAATCTCAGGATCAACCTAGAATCATGCAGAGAAGAAAAATTCTACTTCTTGACTGAAAGAGCTGCACGGTACACAGGGATTGCTGGTGGCCATTTTTGCAGAAAAGCTACTATAGTGGCTGACTCCTAGAAAGGTGTTTCTAAGTTCCTTCACTGGACAAATTAATATTAGCCAATTGCCTTAAAGAAATAGTTATCTTATTTGATAGACTCCCAAATGCCATGTATACTGTGTGTAAGATGCACATTGTTTTATGCATTGTTTTAAAAGAAAGCCACCAAATAAAACGGGACATGATATCAATTGTTAAGATCAATTTCAGAGACACTAGATGATGGAGGAAATGTGCATGTAAGAATTAATAAAAAATGGTAATCATCTAATATATAACTCAACAGAACTTTAAAATGAAGGATAAAAATCTGAGGTATAAAAGTAAGTCACTCTTTTGATCACTGAGTCTATTAATTGAGTATCAACTTACATAGATCTTATCCTGACAAAGGTGCTGATGATTTGGCCTACTGTCTAGTAGAACAGGGCCTTAAGGAAACATTATTTCCACCCCCATCCCCTCATCAAACTATGAGAAAAAGCCACCCATGGGAATAAGGATAAAAATTGAGTATTTGCAGCTCAAATAGCAAAGCTGCACTTTATTGGGAAGTCGGTCCCTACTTTCGGTTGCTAATAATTAATATTATTATTATTGTTATTATTTTGAGACAGGGTCTCTCTCTGTCACCCAGGCTGGGTGCAATGGCACAATCAGGGCTCCATGAAGTCTCTATCTCCTCGGCTCAAGCAATTCCAGAACTCCTCTTAACCAATACACCTTCACCCTTTGCTGGTTCTTTTAATTCACTCACTACATGATTTTCACCATTGAATAAGGTCTCAGTGCTTTCACAATGGCTTCCTAGATGATAGGGTTTCCAGAAATATACCAAATCATAAAAGCAGGAATTATCCTATTTCCAAATTTAACAATGCTTATTGGGTTCCTACCATGTGCCATAATGTGTACTAGATGCTGGCAATACAATAGTCAAAAGGACAGATGTGGAGCCTACCCTCTTATACCTTAGAGTCTGATGAGGGAAGCAAGCAATGAATCTGTAAAATGAACATTTTAAAGAGTGAGATATCCTGCAAGTGTCTGGGGGGAAATAAAGAAGGTGATGAGAGATAATAAGAGGAGGCTCCTTTAGACAGGAGTGCTCACCGAAGGCATCTGAAGAAAGGATGTTGAAGCGGAGACTCAGGGATTAAAAAGGATCAGCCATGCAAAAAGCAGAAGAAGGTTCTTGAATTAGTCCATTTTTATGCTGCTGATAAAGACATACCTGAGAATGGCCAATTTACGAAAGAAAGAGGTTTAGTTGGACTTAAAATTCCACGTGGCTGGGGAAGCCTCACAATCATGGTAAAAGGCAAGGAGGAGCAGGTCCTGTCTTGCATGGATGGCAGCAGGCAAAAGAGAAAATAAGGAAGACAAAAAAGCAGACAGCCCTGATAAAAAACCATTAGATCTCATGAGACTTATTCACTACCACGAAAACAGGATGGGGGAGACTGCCCTCATGATTCAGTTATCTCCCACTGGGTCTCCTCCACAACATGTGGGAATTATGGGAGTAGAATTCAAGATGAGATTTGAGTAGGGACACATAGCCAAACAGCCAAACCATATCAGTGCTCTAGACCAGGCAGAGGACACGGTAAGAACAAAGGTGCTGAGATGGGAAAGATCTTGGCACATTCTTAGAAATGAAAGCAGATTAGTTTCACTGGAGTGCAATGAGCAAATTCCTCCAGAAAACCATTGAACACACCTGTTTAAATATCTGCAAAGCAAAGCAACCACCACAAAAACCAACTAGATCGAGAATTTTCCAAGTCTATCAACATCTCTGGGAGGAAAAGCATGGGTCCTATAGTGGGTTTTCTAAACCCTCTTCCTAGCCAGATGTCAAGAATGTTTCTTGGGTTTACAGGAGTTTACTCATTAAGTCAGTGTTTCTTAAACAAGAATAATGAAGTAATCCTTTAAATGGAAAAACACTATAAAATCATTAGTGTTGACAAATCATTTTAATTATGTTTAAGATAAACGAAATATAAATGCCATATATGTATAGCTCTTACATAAATATAAGACTAAATCAAATGTATAAATTACATACAAACGAAACTACTAAACTAATACAATTAAAATTATCAATATTAATTCAGACTAATGGTTGATGTTATTTGCTGCCACTAATGCTGATGTTTGGTTTAATAGTAGAAAATATACTGATGTATTTAGTTTTACTTGTTGCAAATCTTGGCCATTGGAACTATTATTATTATTATTATTATTATTATTATTATTATTCTGAGACAGGGTCTCTGTCACCCAAGCTGGGTGCAGTGGCACAATCAGGGCTCAATTAAGTCTCTATCTCTTCGGCACAAGCAATTCTCCCACCTCAGCCTCCTGAGTAGCTAGGACCACAGGCACATGCCACCATGCTTGGATAATTTTTTAAAATGTTTTATAGAGACCGAGTCTCACTCTGTTGCCCAGGCTGGTCTTGAACTGCTGGGCTCAAGCAATCTTCCCACCTCGGCCTCCCAAAGTTCTGGGATTACAGGCATGAGCCACCACGTGCAGCCCTGGAACCATTATTGTTACTGTAATTATTTTCTTTTTAGAAAATAAAGCTTTTTTAAAACAATAGATCCATTATCTTGAAAGGCCAATTAGCACACTCCAAAATACAATATTGAAATTTTAAAATGATGTTTAACGAAAAAATTCTTTGTTTTTCACTACAGCATTTACTGCTAATTGACCATTGCTAATTTGTGTATACGAAGACAGGATTTCACAACAAAACCACTGACTGAATTTATACTTCCGGACAGCTCTGCAGTCTTTACGACTTCATGTAGAGATATCCGCAGCCATTCATTCTCTCACTGCCTTTCTCTATGCAATGACCACAAAACCTCAGCATGTATATTGTAATAGAATGTGGGTTTCCTTGGTATTAACATGACCATATGTTCAAAGCAAGTGCCTCGGAAAAACTGTATGTGGGACTTCAGTAAGAGGAGGTGGTCAAGATGTTGCCAAAAAAGGGGTCCCCAACTAGATGCCAGGAGAGGGTTCTTGGATATTGTACAGAAAAGAATTCAGGGCAAATCCCAGAGCACAGCGAAAGAAGCAAGTTTATTAGAAACTACTCGTTATAGAGTAGGGCATTCTCAGAAAACAGGAGGAAGAATGTGTCATTTTTTGTTAGTGCCTCTACCTATAAGAAACTATAAGGAGCTATAATTAAGCATAGAATGATAGATGTGCTCACTGAAGGTAGGGGCTATTGGTGCTATCAATGACCATTAATCCTTCAACCTAAGCCTGCCCATTAACGTTATATTTAAGTAAAGTGGGCTGCACTCTTAGGACATCTGGACATTCTGCTGGCTTGGTGGGAGATGTTCTGTGTGGCCATAAATATTCTGCAATTATCAGGGCAGTCAGCTTAGAATGTGGCTATTGGCAGACCATAAGCATTCACTGCAGAGGTGCTTTGTGAGGGCCTAGCTATGTGCTTTAAGACGGAGTCACTCTAGTCACATTTTATTAAACTAAAGGCCTAGTAATCAGAGGCTCCTCTAATGCAGGTGTTCTAGAATGTATTTTTATTCCTTTAATAGTATTATAAATAGGAAAACACATTTTAAATTTTTATAGATTTAATGGACTCTAGGAATATGTCAGAAGGCTCCAGGTTGAGAAATGGTGCACACATGAATATTCAGGTCATCTGAACTGTTGTACAACCTCAGGAACAATCAACCCAATGTGAGTACAGCAGATTAGTGCATCACGGAGCCCCAGCATCTATCTGGTTTAGAAAGAACATGAATAAGTAAATGTAATATATGTATATAAAATAGCTAATAACAATGATCAACGCTTAGTCTACAGTAGCTGCTTAACACAGGCATTGTGTTAAGCAACTGATCAATATTAAGTATGATTAAAATATGTAGTTCGTTTATTAGCTACCACAGACATATCCAACAGAATAACATAATTCCAACTAGATCACTTAAAAACACACACACACACAGGAAGGCAATTTGTTTCTAAGTTAACATGAGGTATAATGCTGCAAACAGAAATCTCTGAGGAGGAATTTGTCACGGAGCAAATGGGGTTGCTGAGTGCAGAGGCCAGTAAACATGGCACTGGCTTTTGAGAAAAGAAAGGCTTTATTGCAAAACCTGCCAGCAAAAAGACAGAAGTTGGGTTCGAATCTGTCTCCTTGGTTTGGGGTCTGGGGTGAGTTTATGGGCCTGAGGGCAAGGAAAGGATCTGGGAATGTTGGCTTGGTCTGATTGGAGGGCTTCAAATTTTGCCATTTACGGTAAGGTATGTTGAGGCGGACTTTAGCCCCAGATCTTCCAGGCCAATGGACGCCTCGCTCTGAAAGCATTGCAGCGTTCATGTTCCCGTCATGGCCCTGTCCTCTTGGTTCTGAGAGGAGGGATCACTGGTTCTGGGTATTGTTAGAGGTCAAAGGTTTTTCTGCTGCACACCTCTAGGTTATATGACTTGTGGCTTTTTGACTCTGTTATACCCACAAGGTGAATTGACACTTTGTTATCAACAGAGTAGGCCCAGTTTGGGCTGGTCCCACAATTACAGAATTTCCTGCCCAGTTTCCAGACCCAATCTCTCCTTGAGTTCCAGACTGAATATCAATACACATTTCAAATTTACAACATTAGTGATATAGGTTGTCCAAAGATGGTTGTCAACAACTCTTTCCCTCCCTGCTTCTCCTATTAGGCAGTGAAGGCTTACTCTCCTTCCCTTGAATAGGGTCTGGCTTTAGTGACTTGCTTGATCAATAAAATACAGCAGAAATCGCTTTGTGCACTTGTTAGGCTAGGTCGTAGGAATGTTTGGAACTTCCACCTGGCTCTCTGGGAATGCAACTGTTTGGGACACTCCCTCTTGGAACTCAGCCATCTCTCTGTAAGAAAGCCAAGCAATATGTGTTGGCACTGCCATGGACAGCCCTCGCTCAGCTCCCAGCAGAGGACCAGGAGTAACAAGAGCCATATAAGTGAGCCCCAGATGTCTCACCATAACTGCAAGAGAAAAACAGAGAATCACCTCGCTAAGTCTAGTCAACCTACAGAAACATGAAACATAATAAATTGCAGCTTTAAGTCACTGGGTGGTTTTTTACATAGGTAGCAATAGGGCACTAAAAGAGTGACCCTACCAAGTCTTTCACTTCCCCTCACAAAACTGGCTCCTCACTCTGTGCATGCCACCTTAGGAAAAAACTTCAGCTTGATGAGGTCAAAAATCTTAAAGTCATCTTTGATCTTTTCTTTTATTCAAATGTCACATCCACTCCATTAGCAAATCCTGTTAGCCCAATCTCCCAGTCAGATCCCGAATTTCTCCATTTCTTACTTCTTGTGTGACTCCATCATCTTGGCCCTCCTGGAAACTCGTGCAGTGACTGAGGATGTACAACCAACCAGGATAGACCCAGAGAAATGAATGGGAGAGCGCTCAGACTCCAGCTGGTACAAGGATTCACGTTCTTTTCAAATTCGCCCTTTGCTCTGCACATACTTGAACTTTAACGGTGTGTTACAGGGATGAAGTTGTTTGCAGTAAACACGGATGCTCCAACAGAACCTGCCCAAGTCTCTGATGGAAGCCAAAGGTTCCACACAGGGATGTGCTTCAAATCTCTGAGACAGACACATGCTAACCAAGATTGCTTTGGTCACATACCACTGGGACTCTGTGTTGGAGTCAAACGGTTGTAACCCTGTATTTCAAAGCATTTCAAAACCCTAAAGGGCAGTGTATATCTATATTTACCCAGCACAATGAAGGCAAAAACCACACTCGTGAATATTTTTAGCATTTGGGGCTGTCAGAAGAGCTAGGCCCTTGACTAAATATACCCAGAGAGTTTCTCTACATTACTAGTGGGGTTTGTTTTCTATTCCTATTTCCTTCAAACAGCAGTCATATTGAAGGAAATAAGCACTGTAATAATAAATATCTATTTCTGCATCATAAATTATTATGAAATTTTTCCTATGTTTATTTTCTCTAGAATTCCTAAGTTCCTATAAATCATGCTCCTAATATGAATTTTTATTGGTAGGATCTTCTGTGAAGATCCAGAGAAGTGAGCCACCAGCTAACATAAGAAGTAGGTGTAATTTCTTACAACCGTTAAGTCCTCTTTATACTTCATACGTGTGTTAGCTAATTGACGTCTCTAACTAAACTCTGATCTATCACTATCTTTTTCAAGAAGAATGAGAATCATCTAAGGTATCTCAGTGATTAATTACAAATGACAATATTTAGCATACATTAAATGCTCAGTGTGATAAGAGTTTTACGTGCAATATATCACTGAATTCTCAAAACAACTTTGTCAGGTAAATCCTATTATTGTTATTGCAGAGAAAAAAATAAACTTTTTCTGTATGTTCACATTCAACACACTTCTGTGACCAGGTATGTAGGGTTTTTTCCCCACCCATTCAATTCTCCTGTGAGACATCAACTGGATATCCTACAATTCTATTCAATTCAGATTTTAACCAGAGTTAGCATAGACCTCACCAGTGAATGACTTAATCGCACAAGGCTGGCCCCCATTTCAGATGCCACTCACAAGTCCTAGGTGTCACCTGTATTTCCGATAGACTGGCTGTAAATCAGAGTTCCCACAATGCCCTCCTCAGGTTTGATTGTTTGCTAGGATGGGTCACAGAACTCAGAGGAACACTTAACTTACCATTACCAGTTTATTGTGTTAAAAAGATATGATAAGAGATATAGATGAACAGCCAGATGAAGAAACATAGAGGGCGAGGTCCAAAAGGGGCCGGGTGCAGGAGCTTCTGTCCTTGTAGAATTGAAATGCATCACCCTCCCAGTTTGTGGGTCTGCTTCCCAACCCGGAAGCTCTCTCAATCTCATAGTTCAGGGATTTTTATGTAGGAATGACCAATTAGTAATTCAATCTCCAGCCCCTCTTTCCTCACTGAAGGATAGAACATGGGATTGAAAATTCCAACTTTCTCATCCTGGCGTAATCTTTCTGGTGACTGATCCCCTGCTAGGAGTCTAGCAAAAATTTTCGAACAAAAGAAACTCCTATCACCCAGAAAATTCCAAGGGATTAGAAGTTTTGTGTCAGGAATCAGGATCAAAGACTAAATATTAGAACAATAATGTACCTAGCACTTCTATTGTTCAGGAAATTACAAAAGTTTAGGAACTCTGTGGTGGTGGCACAGTTATATACATATTTGGTGGCAAAACATCTATATCCCTTATCATATCTTTTTTAACATAATAAGGTAACAATCATATATTTCTTATTGTTACCTTATCATCACCATTTTACTGATGAGGAAATTAAGACACAGTATGTTTTAGTAACTAGCCCAAGGTCTCACAGCAGGTAAATGGTGGAATTGGGATTCCAATCAGGTTCCATCTGACAGTAAACAGCCAACAGTCATAACCACTGTGCTATTCAAACTCGCTTCAGAGGTCTATACCACAGTGGAGTGTGAGCACAGCAGTAGTTGGCAAGTAGGGCAGTTCCCAACTTGATTATCCAACATACTAATAACATACATAATTGGTCTCTGAGATAGTGTGATTTATAATAAGAAATATTACAATATAATCTTATATAATCTCAGAAGGGTATCTTTTGTATGCTAATGAGATGACAAGCTGGGGCCTCCTGGAGAGCCCTGGAGGGAGGCTAGTTGCCAGGGGAAACAACTATGTAATTAGAGGGTTAGAACTTTCAGCACCAGGCTCTCACCCTCCGGGAGGGGCTGAACGTTGAGCTAATCACTACAGCCAATGATTTAAATCAATCAAAAACTCATAAAAACCCAACAGGACAGGGCTCAAAGAGCTTCTGGGTTTGTGAACAAGAATTCGGCCATGTGCTGGGACACCAACACACCCCAGCTCCACAGGGATAGAAGTTCCTGTGCCCGGCACCCTTCCAGACCTCACCCTATGTATCTTCACTGGCTGTTTATCTGTACCAGTAAACATAAGTAAGTGTTTCCCTGAGTCCTGTGAGCTTTTCTAGTAAATGATTGAACCTGAGAAGGGGGTTATGGTAACCCTTGATTCAGAACACAGATCTCAAGCTGAGACACTGGCACTGGAGTAGGGGTTAGTCTTATGGGGTCTGTGTTCTATATTCATCAGTGCAGCCTGGAATTGGACATCCAGTTGGTATCTGCAGAAGACTGGAGAATTATTCCCACACAGAATAACCCCTATACATTTGGCAGCCAGAAGTGGAGTGTAAGTGTAAACATGGAGAAAAATACAGTTTGTTTTTCTCAGTTAGTCAGCTGCAGAAACTTCCCCTACCCTCAGACCCCATACTGTTGACATTTCTGGAAAGGGAGCCCCTTTCAGCCTGCATTCCTCCCGCTTGAGGACCCTATCCTTCCCGGATTCCCCTCCCTCCACCTCACCCCTCTTTCTGCCCCAGCTTAAGGGCTGCCCTCTAGGGGCTGGTGAGGGAACTGCCAAAGTGCAGCTCCTCTCCTGGGCCCCACTCCTCACAATCACCTGCACGATTACAAGTTACTAGCCCTCCAGTTTACTTCTATTAAGGATTCCATCATCCAGTCTGCAGTCTGCTCTCCAAAGGCATGATTTTCCATAGAAAAAAAAGTGTTCATTTCAAACAACCAGCTGACCCACAAGCCCTATCCATTTGAATGATCTGTTCAGCCACATCTCTCCAAATCTAATAGTGAAAACTATGCTTTTGATGTAAGTCAGGACGAAGTTAAGTCAAAGTTTCCTGTTTCACTTTTTACTGTACTTATCAATCATTAGTGGACTCTTGAAAGGTTTCCTAATGCCAGAAATGCTTAGTCACTTCAGCGTGTTAAAGGCACATTTTGTGAAATCTTTTTCAATGCACACAGCGTCTGGGTTTCCTGTTCTGTATTTCTTTCTGGCCTTCACTATCTTGAAATTATCTGGTGCATAGTTTTTACTTCTGTGTATTTATTGGCAGTGTTTCATTCTCTACACTTTTTTCTCCTTATATTATTTTAGGCTAGGCATTGAAATGTCAGTCTCGGTCCATTGCAACTAAAATAGAAAAAAAGGAGAAAAGGAAATTGATGTCTTTCTAGTTGCAACAGTAATATATATTTTGTTTATAAAAATTAATTTTTTTTACCAATAAAACACTAACTTTTGGCCTTCATTAACTAGAAAAGAAAATGGGATCGGCCTGAAAATGCCTTTCTCAAATAAGTCATATCATCCTTAGAATAGTGATGCAGCAGTTCTCAAAGTTGAGTACACGTAGAAATCATCTGGACACCTTGTGAAAACACAAATTGCTGGGTCCCATCCCTAGAGTTTCTGATTTAATGGGTCTGCGGTGGTTCCCTGAGAACTGACATTTTCAACATGTCCGCAAGCGAAGTTGATGCTGCTGGTTGGCAGACCACACTCTGAGAACCACTGGTGTAATATCAGAGCTCTCAAAGGCCTTGGGAATCATTTCTGCCTTATTTCAAGCTCTAGTGGTTGCAGCTTACAAAATCCCACTCAGACTGGCCTGAATGCAGAAGAGCATTTATTGGAAGCAGCTGGGATATCTGCCAGACTCCAAAATGAAGTTAAACAATAACAATCAGGCAGAATATGGCACCACTAGGGAGCACCAGGAAGGATGCGATTCTCAAAGAAAAGTGGTGTAGGTTTAACAGAGAATCCAAGTGGAGTTACTGCATCATCTCAGCTCCCATTTTTCAAAAGAGAACTGCAGTTTGAGGAAATTAAGAGCTTGCTACAGAGCACAAATCTAACAGTGGCAAAGCCAAAGCCTGGAAGTGGTGAGTAGCGATCTGTTTTGTAGCCAGTGGTATCCTGGAGCTGTGGGTACCAGCCCCAGAGAGCTGGTTGTTAAATATTCAGGAATCTTTTGAGCAGGCCAAACTTGGTAACTGGAAGTTGGCTGTAAGTCAAAATATTTACACTGAAATATTGGTTAATATTATGGACCAGGACCTTTTTTTCTTTCCTTCTTTCTTTTCAGAGAGCAAGCTTACCAGCACACCATTGCCTAATTCCATGTGGAGAGAATTTAGAATCAATGCAGATGCCATATACAGGACAAGAGGCAATCCCAGTGTGCAGTTTTTTCCAGTAGTAGCTGTGCCCAATCCTACTATGGGCTGATGGCCCTGCTGCTGCCAGCTAGACCTCACTTTTTTTTTTTTCTGTTTTGTTTTGTTTTGAGACAGTGTCTCACGGTGTTGCCCAGGCTGGAGTACAGTGGCATGATCGCAGCTCACTGTAAACTCCACCTCCCAGTTCAAGTGATTTTCCTGCCTCAGCCTCCCAAGTAGCTGGGATTACAGGCGTCTGCCACCACGCCTGGCTAATTTTTGTATTTTTAGTAGAGACGGGGTTTCACTCTGTTGGCCAGGCTGGAATTGAGCACCTGACCTCAGATGATCCACCTGCCTCGGCCTCCCAAAGTGCTGGGATTACAGGTGTGAGCCACTGCGCCTGGCCTAGACCCCACTTTGTATGTCCGATCTTTCAAGCCTCTCTTCTATACATGAGTGGTGCTCTTTCTCTCAACACACGTCCGCAAAACGAGTCCACCATCTATAGCATTGTCTTTACACCTGCTTTTGTTTCCAGATTCAAAGCCAGTTCCTGCCTAACTGTTGAACAGTAGAACTTCAGAATTAAAATAAGACAAGCCTGAGCAAGTGCATCTAAGGCCAAAATAAGTGTCGTTAAGAGACTCGCTTTAAAAAAAAAGAAAAAGAAGGCAGCCAGTAAGCAAATTCCTCCTAGGGATATTGACTTATTGCGTAGCTATTTAACGAAGGAAATTCATGTGCAAATTGCCCTAGACTTCTTTCTCCAGGCTCCCATTGTGTGGCTTGGCTGCCCACTACCTCATTCCCATCAATGGACAATGGCTGGGAGAGAAAGGAACCTCCGTGACTGTAAGTGACTCTCCAGATCCCGGCCTCTGCCACCTGTCACGGAGCCCACTGACGCACCTCCACTGTCACGCTGGCAGTGCTCCATGCAGTCTCTTGTCCCACATTTCTTAAGAGGCACAAATTACATTTACTTTATCGGCCACAAGCCAGCACTGGGAGCTGGGAGCATTGGGGTGGAGTGTTTCCTTCCAATAATGCTTCCTGGGGCAGGGAGCCTAAAACAACACAAAGCAAAGCTCCAGCCTTTCCAGAGGAATGTGGGGGCAGCTATTGCCGTCGCTACCACTGCTGCTGTGATTTTCTGGAACCCAGTGTCGTCAGAAGAACTTCTAGGCACCCTCTCCCTTGGCAGACCTGCTCTACTGACATGCTTATTTGGGATACTGAGAAAATATGAGAATGCCAAGACAAATGAAGTCTTAGCACTCACATCTAGGGAGATAAAAGCATTTTTGTGAATTTTGATGCTCTTCCTTCTTTTTTTCTCTTTCTTCTTCCTCCTCCTGCCTCCTCATTCTCCCTCTCCTCCACCATCACCCCCATCTTATAAATAGTTGTTGAACTTCCACGAATGTACTGGGCTAGGTACTTTGAGAAACACAAAAATGGGCATTGAGGTAAAAAGAACACAGCACAGAGATCCAGTGACCTCCCTTTCTAAGCCTCATCTTATTCACTGTTTTCCCAACAATTCATCTGCATAATACAATTTTTAATGATGAGGTATAACATATTCTCTGCCCTTGTAGTCTCCTGGGAGAGGCAGGTACTCGGAAAACTAATGAGAACCTGGAGAAATACCTTTAATAAAGTGATGCACACAAAGTGCTAAGATTGCATCCAGTTTATTGAATCACAAAGTGTTTTCAGTGGATTAGTGGATTGTATAATGTAATCTTTGCAACAATCCTGTGCAGTAGGCAGGGGAACAATGTTGTTAGTTTTTGGTCTACCTGTCCCTCCACAGTCCCTGGAGAAGGGAACTTGTTAGAGTCAGAGTTTTATAGTTAAAGGAATTATTAAAAAGAAAGAAAGAAGGAAGGAAGGAAGGAAAGAAAAAGAAAAAGAAAGAAAGAAAGAAAGAAAGAAAGAAAGAAAGAAAACAAAAGAAAAGAAAGAAAAGAAAGGGAAAGAAAGAGAGAGAGAAAGAGAGAGAGAGAGAAAGAGAGAAAGAAAGGCAGACCACCAGCCTAGCACCTTCCTTATATGAATGAGGAACCTGAGGTTAAAAGTCAACCTCGGAGGTAATAGAAAAAGCAGAACATTCTCCCTGGTCACCTGGGTACCTGCTCAGTTCTCAACCATATGCTAGACACATGATTTTGCACATGACTGTTTTATGCCTTGATACCTTCTTCTGTAAAATTGAGTCAACACTATTTTCTCTGACTGCCTTATTAGGCTGTTATGAATGTTAAATGAGAGAATGGATGTGAAAACACTTTGTGAAACATTAAATGCTATTATAAATACGAAACCTTTTTGTACCAGGTATCATGGAACAGTCTCCACCCCAGGTTACAGATCTACTGCTGGGCAGTTCTACACGGCTCACATCCAGATGCGGATTCTGCCAGCACATCCATCTGGTTCTGTCTCTCTGAGGCCTAACTCTAAGTTCTGCTTTGTCTAACACGTGGTTGTGTGAGTGCCAGAGTGCAAGCTCTTGGGAGGCAGGCGACAAGTTTATTGATGTTGTATCACCGACACTTAGTACAGTGCCTGCTAAAAAGTTGCTGTCAACATATTTGTCAGACAATGATTACTGGATGTGTGGGTGAAACATCAATATGACTTGCCCAAGGGCAGTTATGAATGTCTCCAGACTATTTCAGGGTAATTCATGAACATGTGATCTGAGGAATTCTTCTTCCATCTCTAACTCAGTTCCTATGATATGACTACCTCAGGGCAAGAGAGTCACTGTGCCTACTACAACAAAAGATCACTCATGTTTTCCCATCATTCATGTTGCCCTCTCTCTTCTCAAGAGGGCATTTCCTTTCCATGATGTGATTTTACACATTGCATGCCTGTCTCAAAACATCTCATGTGCCCCATAAATATATATACCTACTATGTGTCCACAAACATTAAAAATTAAAAAAAAAATTAAAAGAGGGCATTTTGGCCAGGTATGGTGGCTCATACCTGTAATCTCAGCGCTTTGGGAAGCTAAGGCAGGCGGATCACCTGAGGTCAGGAGTTCAAGACCAGCCTGGCCAAAATGGTGAAACCCTGTCTTTACTAAAAAATACAAAAATTAGCCAGACATGGTGGCGGGCACCTGTAATCCCAGCTACTCAGGAGGCTGAGGCAGGAGAATCACTTGAACCCAGGAGGCGGAGGTTACAGCGAGCAGAGATTGCACCACCGTGCACCAGCCTGGGCAATAAGACTCCATCTCAAAAAAAAAAAAAAAAAAAAAAAAGAGGGCATTTCCCATTTCCTTTTATAAACCCTATTCCAGTTATGTTGAGGGTCAGGTAGAGACCTGAGGCTTGTGTCCTGCAGGCAGTACTGCTGGGATGGATTGACAGTCATGGGAATGTGCCGGGTATCATGTGGGCAAGCCCTGTCCTAGGTTATGGAGCCACTGCTGGGAAGTCCTACCCTTCTCACATCAAGATGCAGATTCTGCTGGCAATTCCATCTAGTCCTATGAGACATTCCCTGGAAATGATGCACCCATCCTCATCAGCTATGTGATGAATGAATCCAGGGGTGTTTGTGAAGTGTCTGCTGTCTCCTGTGCTTGATTTACTGATGTGGATGTTGTTCTCAAAGTGAGGGTTGAAACCATGAGAATAAATGGCTTCAAGGAGGCTGTGTGAGTAGTCTGCAGTATTGGAGAGTACTCACAGTTGGTGAGTAGGGCAGGGAAGAGGAATGAGAAAAGGCAGGAAGGAGAAAGAGAAAGTGAGAGAATGAGAGTGAGGTAAGCGACACTGGGAAAGTGACATGTCATGGAAGCCAAAAAAAAAAAAAAAAAAACAGAGCGAGAGAGAGAGATGAAATGACAGTGCCACATCTCAATAGAGTAATCAAACTCTGATGAAAGTCTATTAAATGTGGCAATAAATAGGTCATTAGAAAGATGTAGGAGAAAAGGTTTAGACATGTGATGGGTGAGAAGAAAGCCAGGAGAGATGTGGCTGCCCGGAAATGCGAGGCAGTGGTGGTTCCTCACATTTTCAAGTATTTGGACAGGAAAGAATATTGCCTTGTTGTGAAAAGAGCCACCAGGTTCAAATGACGATCACGTCAATGTGAGCAAATCTCAGTACACAGGATGACAGGAGAAAAAGAATCAGAAGAGAGAAGATACTTCAAAGGGAAGAGTGGCTGGGGGAGCCAAAGTTTTAGGAAAGAATGGGATTCATGTAACTGAGGTCAGAATCCTAGCCAAAAGTTGTGAAATGAGGTCAGTGAAATTACACTGTCAAACACCAGCTCCCCAAATGACCACAGAAAACCCTTAGAACCAAGCAAAACTAAGGGTGGATATTTACAGGAGTCTGTAGGTCTGAGTTCAAGTGGTTTAAGGCAAATCCTTTTTCTTCCCTATGTCTTGTAAATATTTTTATTATTTATTTTTTTACTTTAATTTCTGGGATACATGTGCAGAACATGCCAGTTTGTTATATAGGTATATGTGTGCCATGGTGGTTTGCTGTACCTATCAACCCGTCACCTAGGTTTTAAGCCCTGCATGCATTAACCATTTGTCCTGATGCTCTCCCTCTCCTTACCCCCTGAAAGGCCCCAGTGTTATTCTGCTCCCTGTGTCCATGTGTTCTCATTGTTCAACTCCCACTTATGAGTGAGAACATGCGGTGTTTGGTTTTCTGTTCCTGTGTTAGTTTGCTGAGGATGACAGCTTTCAGCTTCATCCATGTCCCTGCAAAGGACATGATATCTCATTCCTTTTGTGGCTGCATAGTATTCCATGATGCATATGTACTACATTTTCTTTATCCAGTCTATTATCATTATGAGCATTTGGGTTGGTTCCATGTCTTTGTTATTGAGAATAGTACTGCAATAAATATATATGTGCAGGTATCTTTTTTCTTTTCTTTTCTTTTTTTTTGAGATGGAGTCTCACTGTTACCAGGCTGGAGTGCAGTGACACAATCTAGGTTCACTGCAACCTCTGCCTCCCGGGCACAAGTGATTCTCCTACCTCAGTCTCCCAAGCAGCTGGGACTACAGGCATGTGCCACCACACCCAGCTAATTTTTTGTATTTTTAATAGAGATTGGGTTTCACCAAGTTGGCCAGGATGGTCTTGATCTCTTGACCTCGTGATGCGCCTGCCTCAGCCTCTCAAAGTTCTGGGATTACAGGCGTGAGCCACTGCATCTGGCAGTGCGTGTATCTTTATAATAGAATAATTTATATTTTTTTGGCTAAATACCCAGTAATGGGATTGCTGGGTCAAATGGTATTTCTGGTTCTAGATCCTTGAGGAATCACCACATTGTCTTTCACAATGGTTGAACTAATTTATATTCCCACCAAGAATGTAAAAGTGTTCCTATTTCTCCACAGCCTCACCAGCATCTGTTGTTTCTTGACTTTTTAATAATTGCCATTCTGACTGGTGTGAGATGGTATTTCATTGTGGTTTTGATTTGCATTTCTCAAGGCGAATCGTTTAAATGGGGATCTGATTGGTAACGGTCAAAATTCATGACATGATTGTTTAGTCTTGGTGGACAGGGCAAGGTGAAAAATCAAGTTTTGGATAAGCAAACAGTGGTTTGACAAGTGAACTGTTTGCCCAGGTAAATAATCTATTGCCCTGAAAAGATAGCTCTTTTCCAGGTGAGCAAACTATTTGCTCAGCCAAAAACAAATAGGGAAGTTACTTATTGACTTACAGACAATAATTTCCTGGAAAGAATAGTTGTCATGTTGATAGAGATGGTCATAGTGCTTAGTTCTGAGAGGTAAGCTCCGTTCACCGATGCAAGTGGTCTCAATTCTCAACACTGAGGTCCTCCCTAAGAATAAGCATGAACCAGAAACACTACAGCGGTGGTTCCAAACTTTGCTGAAGAGCTTCCCAAAATATTGATGTCTAGTTCCCATCCTTAAACATTCCGATTTAGTTGGTAAGGGGTACATCCTGTGCGCTGGGATTTTTAAAAGCTTTCCAGGTGATTACAAAGGGCAAAGTTTGAGAACCACTTCATTAGAGTTAAAGGAGAAAGCAGACATAAAAAGACTATTTGGGTGATGGTGACATGGCCAGATTCCGTCTCTGTAACATTAAAAAAAAAAAAAATTAGCCAGGCATGGTGTTGCATGCCTGTGATCCTTGCTACTTGGAAGGGTCAGGCAGGAGGATCACTTGAGCCTGGGAAGTGGAAGCTGCAGTGATGCAGTGAGCTGTGTTTGTGCCACTGCACTCCAGCCTGAATTACAGACTGGGACTGTATTAGTCTGTACTCATGCTGCTAATAAAGACATATCTGAGACTGGGTAATTTATAAAGGAAAGAGATTTAATTGACTCACAGTTCCACATGGCTGGGGAGGGCTTACCATCATGGCAGAAGAAAAGTTACATCTTAGATGGCAGCAGGCAAGACAGCTTGTGTAGGGGAACTCCCACTTACAAAACCATCAGATCTTGTGAGACTTACTACCACAAGAACAGTATGGGGGAAACCGCCCCCATGATTCCATTATCTCCATCTGGGCTCACCCCTGGCACATGGGGTTATTACAATTCAAGGTGAGATTTGGGTGGGGACCCACCCAAACCATACCAGAGACCCTGTCTCAAAAAAAAAAACAAAAAAACCCACAGCATATTAGAGGTTGAAATCAGACAGCAGAACCCCAGAATAGGTCTGTTCTGTAGCTTCCACCATGAGCAGCATAAAGGGGTGATGGTGAAGACATGCCACATGGGCTGCTGGTGGGTGTGGCATGGCAGGCTTCGTGGGAGGTCAGACAGAGGACTGAGGCACAGGGAAGGTTACTGTGGTAATCAGAGTGGGGAGAATGGTCTTGAGCAAAGGGGAGAGCAGACAGCTGAGAGCTGTGATCCAACAGAGCTGAGGTAAGGATTCCAGAAGTGGGGGACACCCCTCAGGGGCATCGTAGAGGAGAAGGAGAAAGATGTGGAGTAATGGAGGATGACCTGCATGGGGAGAAGAAAGAACACCATGAAGACGTGGAGGTGGCCGTGAGCAGACACAAGGCTATAGTATCACTAATTTGAAGATGACAGCATGGATAGATGACATGGAGTCCAAAAGATGAATGAGAAAGGAAGACACCTGTGTCTTGGGAAATGGCCTAGAAATGGCCCTGCAGGGTGAGGCAATCCTGCCCAACCCCCTTCACTGCTGAAGATAAGAAGGGGCTTGAGAGGAGGTGAAGACTGCCTGGAAATTCCGCATGAAGCCCAGGGCCTTTAGGGAGACTGAGAGCCACAGGGCCAAGAGAGGCAGGTAAGGGACAAGCACAGGTTAGCGTTAAGGTGAGCTCATCCCTACAAAACAAGAGTTTCACAGAGCACAAGGCACATAGCAGGTGGTGAGAAGGACAGGGTGGAGAGGCGTGCGTGAAGTTGGGGGTGAACTGTGTACGAGAAAGCAGAGAATCAGAATGCAGATTGCAAAGAGGAAGGAGCAGCTGGCAAGACAGCACTGGTGGGCTGACAACTGCCTTTGCTGAAAAAGATAAACAGACCAGACTCTCCTAAGAATTAGATATTATTTTTCATTCCTTAAAAGAGTATTTAATTTTTAGCCAGGCACAGTGGCTCACACCTGTAATCCTAGAACTTTGGGAGGCTGAGGTGGGCAGATTGCCTGAGCTCGGAAGTTCGAGACCACCCTGGGCAACATGGTGAAACCCTATCTCTACTAAAAACATAAAAATTAGCCAAGCATGGTGGCAGGAGCCTGTAGTCCCAGCTACTCAGGATGCTGAGGCAGGAGAATTGCTTGAACCTGGGAGGCTGAGGTTGCAATGAGCCAAGAATGTGCCATCACACTCCAGCCTGGGCCACAGAGTGAGACTCTGTTTCAGAAAAAAAAGTATTTAATTTTTGAATAGGATATCCCGTCATTCCATGGTTGAAATATCAAAAGGCTCCCAAAAAGAGATACAGTCAAAAGCCTCCCTTCTATTTCTGTCTCTGTTTAGTCCAGCTTCCACATTTCCAATAGGAAAGCTTTATCAGAACCATCTCATGTCACGTTCACACAGGAAAGGTTGTGTATACACGTCAGCATGTATGAATACCTGTTCCCCCTCCAATTTACACGGCAATGGCATATTATGAGGACAGCTGCTGTTGCACAACTCCAGGCGTGCCATGTGCATAGAATACAATGGAAACGGTGACCTGAAAGTTGTTCAATATGGAAGAATTTGACAATATGTGCAGTTTTTTCACATAACAATAAGGCTCGCATATCTTTCTATGTCAGTACCTGAAACACGTTTATCCTTTTTTACAGCCACTACTATGCCACAGTATGGATATACTATAATTCATTAAATTCACCTACAACAGATATTTTGTTTATTATAATTAATTACATGCTTTATAAATAATGCTCAGTATTTTATTTTGTACCTGTGCAACAACATAAAACAAATTGTTCAAAGTGTAGTTACTGGTCAAATGATTTCTGCTAAAAGTAGATTGGCAAATGTTCTCTGTAAAGGTCCAGATAGTAAATATTTTAGTTTTTCAGGCCATATGGTCCCTGTCTCAACTCTCAACTCTGCCACAGTAGTGCAAAAGCAACCATAGATAACATGTAACTGAATGAGCATGGTTATGTTCCAATAAAACTTTATTTATGGAGACTAAAATTTGAATTTCATATCATTTTCATGTGCTATGAAATAGTATTCTTTTCTTGATTTTTGCTGCAACAATTTAAAAATGCACAAGCCATTCTTACCTCATGGGCTATACAAAGACAGCAGCCCTCAGCCTATAGTTTGCCAACCTCTGGTTTATGCAACAGAAATTTTAATAAGTATGGGCTGGGCGTGGTTGCTCATGCCTGTAATCCCAGCACTTTGGGAGGCCGAGGCAGGCGGATTATGAGGTCAGGACACTGAGACCATCCTAGCCAACATGGTGAAACATGGTCTCTACTAAAAATATAAAAAAATTAGCTGGGTGTGGTGGTGTGCATCTGTAGTCTCAGCTACTCAGGAGGCTGAGGCAGGAGAATCGCTTGAACCTGGGAGGCAGAGGTTGCAGTGAGCTGAGATTGAGCCATTGCACTTCAGCCTGGCGACAGCGTGAGACTCCATCTCAAAAAAAAAAAAAAAAAAAAGAAATTTTGATAAGTTTTACCAAATTGACCTTTATATAGGTTGTATCAATTCATACTTCCAACAGCAATATATAAGTTGCTATTTTCCTCTAAGCCTTGCCAATAAAGTGTATTATTGAGCTTTTGGATTTTTGTTTAATGGGTGAAAACAGTATTTCAGAGTAGTTTTAATCTGTATTTCTCTGACATTGGGCTTATCTTCATATCTTTAAAAGTTATTTATAGTTCTCTGCAAACCATCAGTTTATATACTGATAAACTTCACTTGAAATATTAAGTTTTTATGGGAATATCTTTTTCTTTAAAAAAATTGAAGTAACTTTGTTGTATTTTTCTGATTCTAAAAGTGATTATGATTATATGCTTGTAGTAAAAATAATTAAATGAAAAAATATTTAAGTATTATTTATAATCTCATTCCCAGAAATATCTACTTTTTTGCATTTGTGTGTTTATTTTCCAGGCCATTTTCCAGATATTTCTATATAGACATTTTTAGAAAAACATGATTCATTCAACAAATATTTATTGTATTATAAGTATTACAAGGGTCATATGACATATATCATTTTGTAATTGTTTTTCACATAGTAGTGGATAATGTAAATTTTATTCTTAGCTTGTCAGTACAGAAAATTGAGTCAGAAAAGTACAAAATACAATTCAATAAGCAATAACGCAGTTTCTGTCATTCCCTCTGGGCTGACGTGTCTGTCACAAAGCACTGTTAAAAACTACCTCTTTGCTGGACTAGACAGAGTCTTCATTTAAAAGCACTTACTGAAGACCTACTGTATGCCAGACTCTATTCTAAATACTAGGGCTGTAACAAGATAAAGGTCCCAAATATTTCCTGATCTTGTGGAGCTCAGTGAAGGAGGCAATAGACAAGAGAATCTCAGCCTGGGATGTGTGTTATAAAGAAAATAACAAAGTGATGTAACAAAGATGGATAAGGAAGCTGCGTTAGATTGGTCAGCAGAGAAATTCCCACTAAGAAGGAGACAAACTGGCTCAGACCAGGTACACAGAAAGAAGCTATAACAGCACTGACTCCACGCTAGAGAAATGCTTGCTCACTTAAACATAATTACTACTTTGCTTGAATTTATAGATTATTTACTAAAAACAGCTTCAGGAAAACAGGACCTTCAAGAGAGATAAAAGGAACCAACAACTCCGAAAACGGGCGGCCCACCCTGATCAGAACAGATGATGCATCTGCAGGAGCCTCGGCACATTGACCAGGAAAGTAATGATGAATGGCCTGCCTGAGACTGCATGTATTTCACAAGAATGTTTTAATCATCATTTCCTCTAATTTCCCTTAAAAACCCCTTATCTGGAGATGTAGCTCGGTGAGGTGGTCTTTGAACGCTAGTTCACTGCCTCCCCCAAGTTGCTGGCTTCTCAAATAAAGCTAACTTTCCTTTTATCAAAGCTAGCCTCTTGAGTTTTTGGCTTTCAAGTGAGGAGCAGCCCCGACCTGAGTCTGGTTACACAGCCAACCAGGTAAAGGTGTAGGGAAGACAATTGCAGCCTGAAGAAACGCATATCCAACAGACTTGACTGGGCCTGCAAACAGGAATACGGCTAATACGAAGATGGAGGCAAGGAAAAAGAATGTGGTATGGCTCAGGCCAGACAGGAAGATGAGGGTCAGTCCACGGAAGCCTTGAAGACCAGAGCAGGGAGTTTGACTTTTATTCAGAAGGCAATTGGAAGTCATTGGTGGACTGATGGGATCTGATATACATTTTTTTGAGACAGGGTCTGGCTGTGTTGCCCAGGCTGGAGTGCAATGCAGCAATCATGGCTCACTGCAGCCTCAACTTCCTGGGCTCACGTGACCCTCCCACGTCAGCCTTGATCTACATTTTTAAAGAGATTATTCCCGTTTAGACTTGCCAGATAAAATACAGGATGTCCATTTAAATTTGTCAGATAAACAACGAATAATTTAAGGAGAATAAAAAATATTCTTAATAATATTTTACATACAAAACATTACCTGTTGTTTATCCAAAATTTGATATTAACTGTGGTGTCCTGTATTTGTAGTTGCTAAGTCTAGCAACACTATTCTGTTATTGTACAGATTTGGAAAGTGGGTGGATGCAAAATATATTTTGGAGGGAGCCCCAAAAGTATTTGCTGACAGACTGCTGTGGGATAGGAAGAAAGAAGAAGCTTCAAGGATGATTCCTAGGTTTTGGACACCTGGGGTGATAATTGCAGAGTGCGTGTAGTTTGTTCATTCTACAGTCTGAAGATGTGAATAATAATAAAATCAAAAGAAGACATAAAGTGATTTAAAGCAAACTAAGGAATCTCTTTCTTATCAAGAACCAACAGACCTCCATCCCTGCCTCCCCAAATCAACTGAGATCAATATACTTAAAGCCTGTTTATTCATTTTCTTTGTTTTGTAGAAAGTCAACTTTTAAATTATTATTTGGATGAAGAAAAAAAGGAACATAAAATATTATTCATTAATTAGAACAAGCACTAGTTACGTTTTGGCTCCATCCAATGGCCAGTTTCCCATTTTATAGCAAGGAATAAATGACCCTGAGCAGAGAGGGAATGGGGAGTAGAAAAGACAGAGGCAGGGTTGGGAGATGCTAATGGCAACAAGAATACAAAAGAAAAGGTGATTCAATGGGTGTGGCTTGTAACTCCCCTAATGAACAATTTTCTCATTCCTTTGGTTACCTTAAACGATTAAGGCAACAGCTTACATGGGCTAATAATAGCAGTTCACTAGCCTGAGGAGTGGGAAGAGAAGGAATATTTATTGAGCCACCTGCTAGATACCAAGGGTTTTATATAAGTTTGCTCATTTTTTACAACAATCTATGATATAGGTATGTTTATTCCTGCCTTACAGAAATTAGTGACTTGTCCAATAACAAAGAATAAAATGGTTAGATGGACTTGGATTTGAATGCAGGTCTGTCATCTTCCTGAACCCCAAATGTGGATTTTCTCTGACACCATTTTTCTTCACATGGTTTTAAAGATGTTAGGGTTGGAGCTGTGCTGCCTCAGAAAATCCCCTCCTCGAAGGCTGACCCCACCCGCCTCTGATTGCTCTGCAGCTGCATTCCTGAACCCTACCTAGGCGCCACATCAAGGCTGCCAGCCTTGCTAGAATTAAGCAAAGCCTGATTATAGCTATTGGGGCAGCACAGGCAGCTCGGGCGAGGACAGGGAAAACATATGTTGGTTATCCATACTTGTGAATTCCTGTTTGACACATATCTATAAAAAATCCTGATTTCTGTCTTTTTTTTTTTAAAGACTGCCACCACAAAAGTCACAGGATGATGGATTGTAGGTCTGTTGCAAGTTAACAAACTATCTCTGTGCCTGTTATCTAAAACTCCCTTATGCCCCATCTCACCCCATATAAACCCGTGTCTTGTAAGCTGGGGCTGCCTCCTCTGATTGTTACCTAGCGGCCTGGCAGGTGAATAAAACTTGCTTGCCTGACTTTGGGTCTATTCTCCTTTCTCTTGGCTACCCTTACAAAAGAGTTTGAATATCTTCATGCTTCTAAATATTTATAAGGAATTTCCTTGTTGGCTCGTCTTCTTCACATATTCTTTAATCCCAGAAACAGCCTTTTTTAATGTTTAACCATACCATTGGATATAAGTAAGGACAAAGCAGCAGAAAAGTAAATATTTCAGAATGATACTGTTGTGGGAACAAAAATCTGCTTACAGGTTGTGGCTGTTGCTAGGTGGGTAGTGGATCAATCTTTAGAGGAAAATACCTCTTTTGTTAGAAAGGCTTTAAAAGCCTTTTTGACTGCCTGAGATAAGGCCTAGGCTAAATTGATATGGGGAAAGTTGTTAGAAAAGGAGGTAAATGTCATCTTAATAAAGTAAAGGTGGGTCTTCCTTAAGCAGAGAGTCGTGGAATGGGTTTCTGAGGACGAGAAGTTTTTGTTAGTTTGCTTCAATTGATGTATTTTCATTTTTCTCTGCAGAGTTTGGGACCTGGGAGTTTGGGAGAAAAGCAAAGAAGGCCTGGGGTTGAGTGAGGCATGGGGTCCCAGCCGCCAGCCAGAGCATGAGGAGAAAAGAAGAAAGGTCTCACTGAAGTGGAATTGCTGAAGAGGATCTCAATATCTGAGGGCTTTACTTTGTGCTTCGTAATTTCTC
Organism: Cacajao melanocephalus; assembly: GCA_963573385.1. Classification (NCBI taxonomy): domain Eukaryota; kingdom Metazoa; phylum Chordata; class Mammalia; order Primates; family Pitheciidae; genus Cacajao; species Cacajao melanocephalus. Next base: position 95,661 of record CAUYLG010002547.1, read on the forward strand.
TTTGCCGTCCTTATCTTTTAGGAAACTGATTAACCACTATAATTTAGGTTGTATTAGCAATGCCATAGAGAATGAAGGAGGAACTATATTTATTCTTGGAGTATAGCTTGGAGAGAGGCAGAAGCCTTCAGGAGCTGCTGTAGGTAGTAAGAAATCACTCTCTCTAGAGTCCTCTGGAAGAGTCTGGAAGAGAATGGATTTCCTGCTGTTGTGCAAGATGAGGAATTGAGTACAGTAATTTAATTTAGTTATTTTTAAAAGGCTGGAAGATGGGGAGGGAGGATGGGTCAGATTATAATATGTTCATATGTCTAAGGCAGGAAATTTGATATAAGATGAAATCTAAGAAAGTTCTGTGATTGGGTTTCTCCCACAGAAGGAGGAGAAAAATCCCTGCATCTCTGGTTATGAAAATAATATGCAAATTACAATGATTACGTATTTGCTTAGAAATTTTATTACCTCATTTTGACTTCAGGAAGAATTGGGACACCAAAAGGGAATGTTTGTCAACAGTCCAGGGTTGTTAGATTTCTTCCAGGGGAAATAAAAGGGTAAATTTCTTACCAAACAAACACAAGGGTTTAAAATAAGTTTTTCAAACTCCTTAATGTCTCCCTTCCACAACACGTACAAAAAAAAAAAAAAAAACCACTATAATATAGTCAAAATGTGATCTATAGACAACATGAAGCACAAATGGTTTTCCCCCCCTAAATTTTACTATAGGGTACATTTTCTCCTCTTTCTTAGTTCAACAGTGTAAAATAAAGGCTAGATTTTGCCCTGCAGATGATTTTTGCCATCATTTCTAGCCCTTTCTCTAAGTCTGGGCTGCCAATCTGCCACTTGAGACTGATACAGTTGCCTGTCTCATTGTGGTGTTATGTGAGGCTGAGAGCATCAAACAAACAGCCCGGCTGCTGCCACAGCTGCATCCTTGACACGTTCCTGTGGTGCCCGAGCAACAGTGCAGAGACCCCCTGGGACAGCTGTCGGTAAGAAAAGGTGGATGTCACTGCCCTGGGGAGCTGGGAAGGGAGTTAGAGAACTACTGCCTTAATCAAATTTGAGCAAAATCCATCTTGGATCAAATTTAAAATCTTTTCTGAATATTAGCTGACCAGATTAGGAATTAGTTGTCTCTCCCCTTCTTAGCAGAAGACTGTGGAATGTGTCTCCTAGCAACAGGGATGTGTTACTATCTTATGGTAGGACTGTTTTATAAAGCAGCGGTCTCCAACCTTTTGGCATCAGGGACAGGTTTCACAGAAGATGACTTTTCCACAGACAGGGAAGTGGGGGGGATGGTTTCGGGATGATTCATGTTCATTACATTTATTGTGTACTTTATTTCTATTATTATTATGCTGTAACACATAATGAAATAATTATACAACTCGCCATAATGTAGCATCAGCGGAAGCCCTGAGCTTGTTTCCCTGCAACTAGATGGTCCTATCTGGGGGTGACAGGAGACAGTGACAGATCATCAGGCATTAGATTCTCATAAGAAGTGCACAGCCTAGATCCCTCGAATATGCAGTTTACAGTAGGGTTCACGCTCTTTCGAGAGTCTTATGCTACTGCTGATCTGACAGGAGGTGGAGGTGGAGCTCAGGCAGTAATGTGAGCAATGGAGAGTGGCTGTAAATACAGATGAAGCTTCACTTACTTGCCCACCACTCACCTTCTGCTGTGCGGCCCAGTTCCTAACAGGCCCCAGACCAGTACTGTGTAGGAGTACCAGTCCGCAGCCTGGGGGTTGGGGAGCCATGTTATAAGGGACACTCATTTTGCTGCCCACACTTCTCCCAGTAACTACCAGGAAAGGGTCACAGTCAGAATGAATTTAGCCAATCACCTTCAGTACCAATGCATGGTCCTAAAGAGGTGACAGTTCCACTGGCTTCAAATCCTTGCTATCATGTGTCTTCCATCCCTCTCTTCTCTTTCTCACTCATTCATGCTTCTCTCTTCTTTCTCCCCAGTCTCTCACTCCTTTCCTTCCTTGCTTCCCTGATCACTACCTTTTCAACACCTGCCTTTTGACCTTTCCCTTCTTTATTCCTATCCCTGCCACCATCCTGTGTAAAGTGCTATCAGTTCTACTCCATTCTTCCCTTTGCCTCTGCCCTCAACCCTAGTTCCAGGTCCAGGTAGCTCCTTACCCCTCGTCTGGACAAGGCTGCTTCTTGGCTGTAATCTCTTGTCAAAATATTTTGTCCTACATGCAGCTGCCAAGTTATTTCCCCTACAACAGCAATCTACTCATAACACAGCCCTGCTCAAAAACCTTTAAGGGTTTACATTTCCTATGGAGTAAAAACCAAAGTCCTAAGCCTGATGTTCCAGGGCCAAGACAGTATGGTTCTGCTTATCTTTTGCAGCCCTGGCACCCTCTGGTTTTCTCCAGACATGCACTGTTCCTGTCAAAATGCCTCTCACCCACCTGGGTCTTTTCTCTAGCTGTTTCCTCTGCCTAAAGTTCCCTCACCCCAGTTCCCCCATTTCTGCACATCTGAAACTACCAGGGCTAGCTCAGTCTTGGCCTGTTGTATGCAGCCTTTCCTGATATTGCTACCTAATCCTTCTTCTGAACCCCTACAAAATTTATCCCCATAATGAGGTCACCCTAACAACAATCAAACAGGTGCGGCTGGCTCTGTCCCACACATCAGTATGACCTTCGGCCCCTGTCTAAGTGCCATTGTATGAGTGTCTCTAGACATTCCCAGGGTGCCCCACATGTAATCCCTGAACGAGGACACTTCTTTCAGGTCTCGCCATTGCTCTGCCATCTTCCCCCAAGCATCTGCTGGGCACCACTGCTCCTGACACAGCTAGGGTACTGGAGCCCGTACCACATCAAGGTTTACAGTGTTCTGTAGTAAGCTGCAGAATTAACCTGCAGCTCTCCTTACTGAGGAGTCAGAGTCCACTCTATCAGAGAGGTCTCAAAAGAATGTTGATGCTCTCATGGTCTTTGAGGTACTGTGAAACAGTTCTTTCTGCTTATTCCCCCAAGCCCCATCTCCTATGGAGCCGCAGGATTCCAATGTTAGGTAAATGTGGACAGAGCATTGTGCTGTTCTTGGAATTGACCCTCCTGCCCAAAATGCAGCATTCTTACTGAGTCAAGTATGTCATACTTGCCTTGTCTTCACATATGGGCTTTGTTAGCCCCTAACACAAGTAAACAAGGGGCTGGACTGCCTATACATTTTCTAGAAAGTATAGTCTTAATGAGTCACTGTTATGGTTGGAAATATATCCTATCCCTCAGGTATGCTGGGGAAGAAGAATGGTTAAGATATGCTTGATTCTATGATACTCCAGAGCTGTACTGCTCAAGGCAGCGGCTACCGGACGCGTGAGGCTACAGAGCACTTGCAATGTAGCTAGTCCCAACTGAGAGGTGCTATGAGTATAAAATACACATCAGGTTTCAAAGACTTACTCCTCCAAAAAACAGTATAAAATAAGTCATTAATAACTTTTGTAATGTTGACTACGTGTTGAAATAATATTTTGTATTAGGTCAAATAACATGCTGTTAAAATAGATTTCACCTCTTCTGACTTTCTTAATATGGTTTCTAGAAAACTTGAAATTACATACACGGTTTGCATTTGTGGCACACCTTATATTTCTATTGCTCAGTGCTACTCTAGGGAAACTAGAACATTTGCTAGAAATCCAAACCCTTGGGCCCCAGCCCAGACCTACTGAGTCAGAAACTCCAGTAAGGCCCAGCAATTTATGGCTAACAAGTTCTCCAGCTAGTCCTGGTTCACACTGACATTAAGTTCTCCACCAAGAAGGTAAACTCCAAAGCATTGAAAATAGATCCAGAGCATAACAGGATCTCAGTAAGTTTTGTTTAATGATTTAATCTTGATGGTTCCTCTTAAGCTCATAATTATTCTGTTCATCAGTCAGTCAGTGAAAGAGAAAGTAAACAACAAACTTCATTCCCAACCTTGGAAGAACAGCTTGCTGGTAACTTCAAAAGTTGCTGCTACCGGCCGGGAAGAATCGCAAATCATTATCAGAACACCCTTAAAAATTCTCAATAGAAATGTATTGAAACAATGGCTGTGCCAGAAGCAAGAGACAGTCAGACATGAAGAAAGCATAAAGAAAAATAAAACCATGCTAAGTTATAACATAAAACTGGTCTAGGTGCCAAGCCAGGCTGGCTGATGCTTTGCAAAGGAGTAGCATCCAGTGCCTGTGCCCTAGACAGATAGCCACAGCCTCAGTCCTACTGTTGGTACAGATACCAAAAGGTCTTGATCAACTGGGACTTTACCAAGACAGTCCTCAAGAGCCCGCAGTTCTTGCATATCTCAACTTTACCCTTTCAAGCATCCTGAAATTCACCTCAAGTTTCTATTCCTTGGGACAACATGTACCATTATCAAGATTCATTAGTTCGTGATCGTGCTTGAAGAGCACACCATAAAATATGCCATGCACACAACGTAGCATGTCCTCTTTAAGACTGAGAGAAGTAGCATGGAGCAGAAGCAAAACTGTCAGAGCGGCCATGCTTTGAGCACTCGGTAAGTGAAATAATGTTCTCCAAACAGCAGTCTCCCAGAAACTGATAACCATGTTTAACATACTTAGTGGTATTAAAACTATCATCATGTACTTATTTTTTTGCTGTTTAAAAAACTGACATAAAATATTTTACAGATTTATGGGGTACGTGTGATATTTCGTTGCATGCACAGAGCATGTAATGATCAAATCAGAGTTTTGGGGGTGTCCATCACCTTCAGTATTTATTATCTGTGCATTGGGAACATTTCAAGTCCTAGCTATTTTGAAATATCATTCACTTATTAAAAGTAATTCATCCATACTGTAAAAAAGATTAAACAATATAGAAGTGAATAAAGTAAAAAAGTTCTCTTCTCTGACTCAGTCCCAATCCCTAGACTATTCTGGATTTTTAAAATATAGATGTTAATAGAAATACAGACAAGTAGATATATTTTTAAAAATGAGATCATATGTGTATTCAATTTTGTAACTTGTCTTTGTCACTTGCTCGTATGTTGTGGTCAACTTTCAGTGTCATATGTGCAGATTTACCTCTTTCCGTTTGATGTTTGCACAGTATTCTGTTACACGGATGGTTTATTTAACCACACATTACCAATAGTACCTGAAACATAGAAAGCTCTCAATAAATGTTGGCTCTAATTTATAATCAGAGAAATATTTCCATATCTCCTGATTTATACTTCCTCACTCCTAAAACTCTATTGTACTTTTTAAAATGTACAAATTCTCAGACATGTATATTTTGTAAAGGATAAACTCTAGCTTTTACTCTAGCTTTTATTTATCAATTCTACACCTTAGTTCTGTACCATGTTCTATTTCTTTGAGTTAACTTTATTTTTTTTTTTATTATTTTTTTTTCTTTCTGGAGACAGAATCTTGCTCTGTTGCCCAGGCTGGAGTGTAGTGGCGTAATCTCGGCTCACTGCAACCTCTGCCTCCTAGGTTCAAGTGATTCTCCTGCCTCAGCCTCCCCAGTAGCTAGGATTACAGGCATGTGCCACCATGCCTGACTAATTTTTGAATTTTTATTTAAGACAGGGTTTCACCAAGTTAGCCAGGCTGGTCTTAAACTCCTGACTTCAAGTGATCTGCCTGCCTTAGCCTCCCAAATGCTGGGATTATAGTGCGAGCAACCACGCCCGGCCTAATTTTGATCCTCTTCTTCTAGCTTCTAGAGTTGAATACGTAATTATGTTTATTTTATTCTGTTTTCTAAAAAGATATTTTAAAGTCATCTGAGGGGACTATGCCTTTGTCTGTACCCCCTTTTTAGTATTTAGTAGTCTTACCATCAATTTACCTAAATAAATCTCAGTTTCAGTTCTGAGTTCCTTTTGACTCAAGAATTATTTAGAATAATGTTTTTACATTTCCAAGGTTATGAGTAGTTTTATTGTCATTGCTAATTTGAGTCTCACTGCAGTGTGTTGAGGGAACATGGCTCATATGTTTTCTATTTTTAAGAAATCACTGAGTTTTTCTTTGTCATAGAAAGGACAAGTTTTCTATCACATGTGTTTTCATAGTGCTGATGAGATGTAATGCAGGCCATTCATTGGAAAATGTGATGCAGTTCACGGGCTGCTGTTGTTTATAATGAATGGGTTGGAATGTGGAAGAGGGCTAGTGCATCTGGGAAACAGACCCTTGCTTGCTCCATGCTGGAGTACACACCTACGGTTGCTAGTTTAAAAATTATTGCTAGTTTAAAAATTTCTTCTTCAGATGAAGAAGAAATTCTGCCTTGGACATTTCATTTTATGCCTGAGAGTTCCAGCCTGCTCTTCCTCACAGCCTGCCCTATGAATTTTGGAGGCGTTCCCACAACCACACAAGTGAATTCCTTGCAATAAATCTCTCTATATATACAGAATACAGATATTCAGTAGGATATATATATTCAATTGCTTCTCTGGTTAAATTCTAAGACAGGAATTCTCCCATCTATACAACCCCCAAACTACAAACAGACCTGCCCAAAATTCATCTTCATCTGTTCTCCTGTCCACAGGACTCTGGATCCCATCTACTCTCACCTTCCCAAAGGCCTTGTTCCATTAGTTATCCTTTCCCTCTTTTGTGTTTCCATCTTTTCCTTTTCTACTGATTCCTTTCTATATGCTCTAGTATCCAGGTAGGTGGTTTATCTAGAAGTGATCCTAAGGTGGGGAAAAGAGGAGCAAAGTAGAGAATGAAGTGAAGCCAATACAGAGATGAATTTTTTTTTAGTCACCTTTACAGGCACCTGATGCTCAATCCCATAGGATTTTTTGAGCAAACTTATGCAATGGGTCTTAAAATTGTCCACCAAAGAGAGAAAAGAGAACAGCATTTATCTATCAGCTTTTATTGCCTCTAGTCAAGGGTCATCCTTGGATGTCAACTCCCCTGGTTCTGGGTTGCACAGGCATGAATGCTGAAAAGGTTCCCTCAGATGTTCCCAGCCACAAAACAAAGAAGCCCTGGAGTAGGAGGTGAGAGGGAGGGGCTCAAAGCAAGGCATGGCCAAGTTAAGCCTGAGGGGAGCTCAGAACTTAGCAAGGCAGTGGCTAAGAGCAGAGCCAATAGGATTTAAAGTAACATACAAGAGGTGTCCAATATGGTCCCCTCCATATGCTAACTTATTTTCTTAGATCCCTTCACAGTCATACGTGCTGAAAGACTTGTGTACATATGCTACCTCCACTTTTCATTTCCCATTCATAATTAATCCAACTGTAAGCTGACTTCTCCCACCTCCACTATCTCTCAAACTGTTCTGCACAAGGTCACTAATGATCTCCATCTTGCCAAATCCACTGAAGCTTCTCCAGTCTTAGTTTACTCAGTGTCTCAGCACCACTCAACACAGCAATCACTTTCTTCACAAAATACTCTCTTCTCTTGACTTCTATGGCACCATACTTCCGAGTTTTCTCCTGGACTCTCCTTCTCACTGTCCTTTCCTGACTCTTTCTTTTCTTTATTTTTTTTTAGAGATGGGGTCTCACTTTGCCACCCAGGCTGGAGTGCAATGGGATGATCACTGCAGCCTCAACCTCTGGGGCTCAAGCAGTCCTCTTGCTTCAGCCTCCCAAGTAGCTGGGACTACAGGTATGCACCAACATGCTTGGCTAATTTTTTTAATTGTTTTGTAGAGCCAGGGTCTTGCCATCTTTCCCAAGCTGGCCTCAAACTCCTCGACTCAAGTAATCCTCCCACCTGTCTCCTAAATGCCGAGATCACAGGCATCAGCCAAGGCGTCTGGTCCTAGCTTTTCCTTTTCTAAAACTGGGTGCCCACAGGGCTCCACCCTGTGGCCCCTTCTCTTTCTACTATATACTCTCCCTCTTAGCTAACTCATGTATTCTAATGACTTTAAATATGTTTTCTATTCTCTATATACATCACTTCCACATTTATTTATAGAACTGTGATTGCTCTTTCAACTCTAGACCCAACTGCACACAATTACACAGGAATCTTAACATGTCCAAAATGGATCTCTTTATTCTTTCTTGAAAATGTGATCTCCTCCAGCCTGTCTCCCTCAGTATGTGCTATCAACATTTACCTAATTGCTCAAGCCAGAAATCTAAGAGTTATCCTTGATTCCACCACTCTCACCATCATATCCAATATAACACAAAGTTCTGTTTATTCTATCATTGGAATATCTCTCAAATCCATCCAACTTCTCTCCTTCTCTACTCCCTCCCACCTTGTCTAAGCCACTTCTCTCCTAAACTCCTGGGAAACCTCCTAATGGTTTTTCCTGCATCCATTCTTGTTCCTATTCCAATCCTGTCTCCTTATGGCAAAGACATAATCTTATTGTGTCAATCAGATAATTTTATTCCCCAGCTCAAAACCCTTCAACAGATACTGATTGTTTGTTGATTAACATCTTAGATTAGTAGCAAGACCTAAGACCTAGGGGGCCTCTCTGCATGTTTCTCCGGCACAATCTTGCGTCCCAGCTCCATTCTCTCATATGCACACCTATGTCAGCTTCCCTTCAGTTTCTCATGGACACTGGGCCCCTTTCCTTTGGAGTCTGTTGTGCATGCTATTCTTGCTGATTGACACGTTCTTCTCCTGCTTCTTCTGGGGAAATCCGATTCTTTAGGTCTCAGCTCAATTGTCACTTCCTTAAAGAGGCCTACCATTGTCTGTCTGTCTGTAATTTAGCAATTTGTAATTTTCCTTCAAGGAATTCATCATGATGTGTAACCATGTATTTATTTATATAATTGTCTGTTAGTGTCGGTCCTGCTGCTTCATGAGAGGAATAACAGCACCTATGTCATTCTTTACAGAATCCTTGGAGCCCAGCATAGTGCCTGGCAATCAAAATATACTAACTAAATGATTGAAGAGAAGAAGGAAGGGAAGGAGGAAGGAATAAATTATTAAAATTCTTATAGGAAAATTAAATTTTATTGTGAGTCTGAAATATGTAAACCTGAACTCCCCCTTCCTCACTGAAATAATTGTGTACTGAACACATGTCTGTGTTAATAAGACCCATCCGTGTTACTATGTGGACATCTAACCTATTCCTTCTAGCTTCTATGTCCACCACAAAGCCTTCCCATTTGATACTGAACACTCAGATTGCCTCAAACTCTCCATCATGATAAGCAATAGCCAATGTTTAAAATGCTACTTCTGAAATGTCTAAGGATATTTTCAAAAACTTCTGTTAGAGTCAGTCATAAACTACCAGAGTTTTCAAGGACATTTTTCATAATGACTTAAGTATCTAAATTTGGTATTTCCTGCAGTCCCCAAAATAATATTTACAGGCCTTTATAAAAAAAAAAAATGGAAGCACAAAAATGTGCAGTATCCAATTTGGTGGATGACAAGGGAAAACTATTATATATGTAGGCTGAGTTAGGAACTTGACCAGCTGAAGAAAAGGCATAACCAAGATGGCTCCTTCCCGGTGGCTAACCTACTCTTTAAGAGAAATAAAGGAGACAGCCTAGGCAGTCACAACAAACATTTACCTAATAGCTCAAACCAGAAACCTAGGAATTATCCTGGACTTATGCTTGACATCATTGTTTCATCATCTGGGGCAAATCTTAGTCACTTAACATTTCTGTCTTGATGTTATTGCTATTTTATTCACATAATCTCAAACTATAATGATTGGCAGATTCAAATTGAAAATAGCTGTAAAATTATCAGAAAATTTTGACTTTCTGCTAACTTTATGAATATACAGACATTTCACAATAGTTGTTTCCAGATTTCACTCAGTGTGTTCCCTACTCTGTCTATATCCTCTCTCAATCCCTTTCAATTTATTCTCTACACAACAGCCAGAATGATCATTTCAGAGCTTGCATTTGATCCCCTTACACTGAAACTTAAAAGCCCCTCTGTGGCTTCTCAGCCAAAACTGTAACCTACTCACAAAGGCCGGCCCTTTCTGCTGTATTTTCTGCCTCCTACCCTGCTCCTCTCAACTCTACTTTCTAATTGTATACTGGATTCCCAGTTCCTCAAATGTACCAGGCTCCTGCGGGCTCCAGAACCCACACACACCCTGCTCTCTCTGCCTGAAAGGCTCCTCTCAATTTCTCCTCCCTGACACCCCCACTCCCAGCCTTCTGATCTCAGAGCCAGCATCAGTTCCTCAGGGAAGACTCCCTGGACTTCCCATTAAATGTGTTCATAGATCCTCATACCTCTCCCTGGAGCACTTAAAACAGTTTAAGTTACACATGGTTCCATGAGGCTCTTAGTTTCTGATCATCTGTGCTAGACCAGAAGATCTAAGATCAGGGATTTGCCTAATGTTGCTCATCATTGTGCCCATGGCCCTGAGTAGAAACCAGCAAAAAATCAAGACTCAGAAGACATTTTAAATGGACAAATAAATAAATAGCAATTCTTAAGTATATTGTTCTGTTTGCTGTGATTCAAGACCAATTACAGTTGAAAAATCTTTGTAAATTATTTGTAATTATCCCCAGAGCTTTTGTTCTTCTGACTAGTTTGGTTCTCTCTTTTCTCACACACAGATTTGGGTTTGTATGACTGTTTACTTGTGTAGTATGGGATGAGGACAGTGAGGGACTGGTGATAACAGCCAGGCTGGAGCACCAGGCAAGACTATCATCTTAGTAACAGTGAATCCCACTGAAGAGCAATGGATGTTAGAGGGAAGATGGAAATTGTAGTCATTAGTATGATTCATCTAAGTAGATCTATTGTACGACCAGGACTGGATTGACATTCCAGTGCACAACCATTTGGGTTGCTGCCTAGTTTATGAACGCTGGGAAAAGCCCATTAGACATAGGCAGACCAAAAGTGGTCTCGTCTCACAACACAATCCTGCACCTCTATTCATACAGGTGATCCAGGGATAGGTTTCAGTTGGTCAGATTCTCTCTCCTAGGAATTTGGAACCAGGAATGAAAACAAGATTAGGAATTCCTAGCATTAAGTTCAGGTAATAGCAGTGGGCTCCAGAGCCATTTCTCATGATTGTTCAACTTTTGGTTCTGTGAGGTATCTCTGGAGCCATCAAATAAATTTCCCCTTCTTTTTTGGAACCAGTCAGAGTTGGTTTCTGTTATTAGCAACTCAAAGAGCTCCACAATTGCAAATATAGAGATGACACCTCTGCGCAGGTGTGAAGAGTAAAAAGCGGGGGAGAAGAGAGACAGAGAAAGAGAAAAAGAGAGAGAGAGAGAGAGAAAGGAGAAGAAGGATTTAGAAAGAAAGAGAGAGAAGATCAGATGATTAGAATAAGAGGAAGGTACTGGGATCTGGGGATACCTAGCAAGGGTATGGAATGAAAAATGAAGCTCTGCTGGAGTTAAAGTTACATAAAGGTCCAAACTAGGGAATAAGTCAGGCTCAAGAAAACAAAAATAGATCAAAGAAATCATTTAGTAGGAAAAAAAATCACTTTAAAAATGGAGGGAAAAATTAGGCTGCAGTTATTCTGACAGAGCTATCAACTACACAGGCGGAATTAAGGCCTGGAATGTACTTCCTGAGGGGCTGGTATTTATTTTTCCGATTTTTATTATTTTTTTCACTTTCCACATAATCTAGCTAATGATGAGATTTTGTGGGAAATCTACAAAACAACAACTGCAACAAACTATACAGGTGAGGAAGAATTACTGTTGTGACCACAGATTACAATAAATTTATTTGGAGACTAAGATGACAGAGTCTGTAAATCTTGAGATTTCATGAGGCACAGATGGCACAGAAGTACTCATTTGTTCATTTGCAGGCAGAGATGAGGTCTGTTCTATTGATTTCCTCACTGGAAAAAGCTACTGGATTGACAGTAACAGATGGCTTTGCTCAAGTTTATAATATAGATTTATTGGGCCATTTTGGACCTTCCAAGCCAGATTAGATATTCATAGTGACTTTATGCAAAGAAAATATTTTTATTTTATTACTCATCATATGTTTTAGAATTTCATAAGTCATACAATAAGAAAATCCTACTTGCTTACTTAGGCAGAATAGATCAGCAACCAATTACAAGGCAGATTGATATACAGAAGAAATGAGCAAAGCAGGCTTTACTCCTGCACTATTTACAGAATGACAGAAGGTGCCTTCTTCCCCGCAGGGTCCTGTTCACATGCCCAGCCCCTTCTTGAACCTGGTCTCATCTCACTCTGAGTTCCTGCCACAATGGGGCTCTTCCATCTCCTCAAGCTGAACTGTGGTCCTCAGGTAATTTGTCACCTGTCCTCAGCCTGGAATGTTATGTCCAGACACCCATCCCTTCCTTCCCCAGCTTTCTTTATTACATGTCTTCATGGGAGGGGTGAAAGCATTCATTTGCCTCATTGGTGTGAGTTATCTGATTGATGATATTGTCTCACTGCTGGACTAAAGGCTATGTGAGGGCAAAAACTGTGTACTATTCTCTTAAATCAAGTGTCGCCAGGATCTAGCAAAATATCTGGCACATGATAGGTATTCAAGAAATCCTTGTTAGTAAATGGATGAAACTAAGTTATTGTTCAACCTTAATATGCCACTTCCAAAAAGATAAGACGGGTATTTCTTTATTCTGGCCTAGGAACACTAAAGGATAGGGTGGGCAGAGGGGAGTGGAGTCTTTCGCATTGTTTCCAGCTCTTCCACTTTCTTCCTGCTTCATCTATTCAAGATCCAAGTCCTATCACCAACTATTGAGTAATGCTTCTTGCATCTGTCCTCACTTTCCTTTCTAGGGTCACTGTCCCAGCTAACACCACCACATGGATGAATGAAACACTTGTTCACTTGTTTCCTTGGCTTCCCTTGTGAACTCACCTCCACATGGAGTTATTCACTCAAATTCAGACAAATTTCAGTTGGAAATGGTAGTCCACAGTCCCTCCTGCAGCTTCTTCTGATCATTGACCAAAGCAGTGGTTCCTTACCTTATATGCCTTGGAATCACCTGTGGAGCCTTGTAGATTTATACTAACTATAAACCAAGGACAGACAGATTGAGAATAGCCTACCCAGTTTTCACCGTAACTTATTTTATCTATTTCATTGAGGATAGGAAGAGACTTCAAGTCTGCCCTTCGATAGACCACTGACTCAGAGAGTCAGTCTTGCATCCTCAAAGAGGCAAATCAGCTACTCCCTAACCCACTGATGCCACTCTCTGAAGTGGCTATTGTTCCTCAGTCCACGTCACCAGCTGGCAGACGTGGAAAACCCCAGAAAACGACTGTGCCAGAAGTAAGGTGGGAGGTGTGTCCTGGCTTTAGTGAGTTGCTTCCTGAGAAGAAAGGTCCCCACGAGAAAAGCACTGTGGGTGGATGATGGGGGAAGAACATGTGGTAAGAGCAAATGCTGGAAAAAGGCTTTCGTAAGTTCATGGGGTTCAATGAACCCAGTGAACCCAGTTGGAGAATCACAAGGATAGGCAAGTAGAGGTAGAAAATGATTCCTCATAATAGGAAACAACATGAAGAAGAAGCCTTCATGACTTTTGGAATTTGAGTGGGAGATGAGAATGTTTATATTACAGAAAGAGATCTAAACTATCTCCACATCGCCTGAGATTAGCTTTGCCTTATTTGAGATAAGTAAAAATAAGAAAACACATACAAACCCAAACTATAATAGCAGCAATAAAAACAGAGGTCTAACAAAAAACAAACAAACACGATGAAAAAAGGAGAGCATCATTCTGGAGATACAGAAGAAAAGCAAAGCCCCCAAAACTATCTCCTGCAAAATACAGATAACAATCTCAGGAAACTGTTTTATAAGATGTTAAATGACTCACCTCCAGAGAGAAACTAGGGGAAAGCTAAAAGAAGAGAATCAGGTGGCAGGAAAAAAACTAAGATAAGAAGAAAGAGGAGATGACATGAAAGAAAGAATTACTAAGAATCTAAAAATATAAAACCAAAATTTTAATCCACATTGATGACAATGAAAACAAGTATTGCCACTATAAGGAAAGTGACAGTATGGCTAGCAAACTTGGGAATTTTTCACACAAAACAGAAAAAGTTTATTGACCCCTGGGCCCTCACCCAGAAACTCTTATTCAATTGACCTACAGCAGGGCCTTCGTGTGTTTTTTGTTGATGTTGTTTGTTTTTAATCCTTATATCCAGGCCACATCTCAGACAACTTAGAACAGAACTGCTGAGGAGGGAACCAGACATCAGTAATTTTTAAACGTCACAAGGAGATTCCAATGTGCAGTCAAGGCTTGGGGGCAAACTTCTGTAACCTGAGGATTTCTAGGTTATTTTTCATTGATGAAGACAACAGGAGACATGGTCAGGCATTCAGGTATCTATGAAATACTAATATATCTTCTAGAAGAAATAACTTGAAGATACTCTTCAACTGACTAAAACATAAGATAAAATGAAGAAACAAAAACTAGTAAAATTATGGTATAAAAGGTGTGGTTCTGGTTCAATATGCATATATTAATATAGAAAAACTATATATATACACACACATACATACATACATAATTTAAAAACATAATTTAATAAAAACTATTAAATCTCCATATATTAGCAATGATTGAAAATAGAAAGAAGACCAAACTATATATACACACATATATATTTAATATATATATTATATGTATATACACACATGTATTTAATATATACATATTATATGGATATACACATATATACTTAATATATACATATTATATGTATACACACACATAAATATTTAATATATACATGTTATATGTATATACAAGCTTGTGTATGTATGTGTTTGTATAGGAAAAAAAGGACAATATAAGCAAAATAAACTTAAGGTACTCATAAAGCTTTGTATTCAAAGTCTCATTCCTCTGAATCAATTTTGTACTCAGTTGCCTGGTCACACCTATAGGAATAAAAGTACAAGTATCCGAAACAGTAAAAATTTATTCAATTTTCAGTATCAAATTTAATTTAATTTAAACACCAACCATAAAAAGATGGAAGGACACCTTTCCTATCTTTCAATCATATTTGAATTTATATCTAGGAAAATGGAGAGACTCCGTCATTTTATCAGTTTTGATTGCCACTAACTATAATTGTTACTACAAGGGCTGTGCATTCAACACCTCCTAGTCATTCTGACAGCTTTCCTTCATGCATCAAGTCTAGCAATATCTCCTAAAGTCATATGACTTATTTTTCTCAGAGCCTCTACAATTAAGGGCCCAAGTCTGGACCACCAATGTAACTTCACTCCTCCAGGAATCCAATAACTGAAGGCAGGCCATAGCGCCTTTTGATCTTTGAAGTTGTATCCATATTAGTGGGCTTTTACTCTTAAAACAAGGATAAAGGGACTTCTGTTCCTGAATAAAATGTAGTAAGGTCATAGCAGACTAGAATTCCCATTGCAACAATTATAAAGAGCCAGACAAATTAAGAAAGTTACATTTTTAAGGATCTCAGAAAATGAGGAAGCAATGAAGGCTACATAAATTACCAATTGTTTTCTTCCTTGGGGACATTTTACAATTCTGGGCATGGACCAAGAATTTGACTGACTTATAAAGAAGGAATCTACTTGGGGAAAGAGAAACCAGAGAGGTTTTTGGCAGTCACATGGGGGTGGTGGGAGAAACCAGAAACTTGGTAAGTGCTAAACACATAGCTGGTTTTCCCCCGGGACATCTTCTGGGTTCAGGGCCTATGCAAAGAAGGCTGGGGCATTTGTTTAAACACTTCAAAAAGTCATAATAAAATCTCCTCTAGTTTCATGGTGGTAAGGAGAAAAAGTCTAACTAGAGGAAGAAGTCTTGCCCTTCAAACACATAGCCAGCCACCCTGCTTAGGACTTCTTCCAGATTTTGAAGCTATAATGGGGCAAGGGGTGCAAGGATAAAGGGCTAAGTTCAAAATCTCTAAACTACAGCACTAAGTTCCCCACAATCTTTCAGAACTGAGAAGACAGAATTCTTGCAGGCTGTAATCAAAAGTCCAGAATAACTATGTTTAGGGAACAGAGAAAAACCAGAAGTGGACTAAGTCTTACTAAAGCTGCAACTTAGCCCCTATTCAGCTCAAAGATAAAACCTTCATCCTAAGAGTGTTTCCAAAGAGGAATGTGGAAACCTTCTCTAGTATAGGTCATCCACTGGAGCCCTTGCAGTGCTTCTATTTATAATGTCTGGTTTATAATAAAAAATTACTAGACATGCAGAGAAGCAGAAAAATGTGACTGATCATTATAATCAAGAGAAAAGATAAACAATAGAAGCAGACCCACAGATAATCCAAATATTAAATCTAGCAGATGAGAACTTTATTTAAAAACTAATTAATATAAAACATAAAATGAAAATGGGGAAAATGGATGTAATGATAAGGAATATAAAAAAATTAAAATCTTTGTAAAACAATCAAATGAACATTCTCTAACTGACAAATATAATATCTGAGTTTAAAAACACATTAGATGCATTTAACAGCTAACTGGACAGAGAAGTAGATAAAATTATTAGACTTTAAGATAGGATTATAGAAAATATATAAATCTAAGCACAGATGAAAAGAACATATAAAATAAAACCTGATCATATGAGTTATTTAAAAGGTATACCATATTTATTGGAAATTCCAGCATAAAAGGAGAAATAAATGGGAACAGAAGCAATATTTGAGGAAATAATAGCCAAAACATTTCCAGAGTTGATAAGACATTATTCTACAGATTCAAGAAGCTCATTGAATTCTAAGCAAGGTAAGTAAAAGGAAAATAACAGTTAGACATATTTTTGTCAAACTTCTAATAATCAAAAATTAAAAGAAGTCTTAAAAGTATCCAGAGGAAAAAAAATACATTACCTTCAAAGGAGCAACAATAAAATGAATGGCTGACTTTTCAACATAAATTATGGAAGCCAGGAGATAATGGGATAATATCTCAGAGTGCTGGAATAAAAGATTGTCAATCTAGAATTCTATTTTATTTAAAATATCATTCAAAAGTGAAGAAAAAGTAAAGAAGTTTTCACCCAAATGAAAATGAACTTTTATCAACAAAACTTCACTATCAAATCAATTAAAGAAAAAATTTAAAGCAATCATATAAAAGCATGAAACTGAAAGAAGAAATAAAGAGCATCAAAAAGTGTAAATATATGGGTAAAAATAAAATATTATTGATTGTTTTATGTAACAAGAATAATAATGTCCTGTGGAAATTATATAAACAAAATATGTGACAACAATAGCACAAAGGTTGGATGAAGAGTATTATGTCAAAAATGCATATTATGGTCTCCAGAGAAATCATATAAGAACATAATAATTTATTACTAACCATATAGTAAATAGAGAAATGAAATTATAAAATATACTTGATTAATCCAAAAGAAGACTAGAAAAGAAGAATAAATGAGCAAAGAACAGATGAGCCGATAAAAGGTAAATCACAAGGTAGTGGACTTAAACCCAACTATATCAGTAATTCTGGTCCCTATAAACGAGCCAAATGAAAAAAAAATTTTTTAAGATTAGATTAAATTTTTAAAACTTGACTATATGCTACAGACAGTAATTATTATACATACACAGATAAAGAAAGGGTGAGAATGAAAAGATGGTAACTGATATATCACCTTGACACTAACCAAAAGAGAGCTGATGTCATTGTACTCATAGCAGACATATCCAAATACACTGTATGTTAGCCTATTAGAAGTCTTAATTTTTTTTCCAAAGGATTCAAATTATATGTGATATGTTCTCTGACTACAATAGAATTAAAACATACACACACACACACACACACACACACACACACACATATACATATATATATCAGAAAAAGATAATTAGAAAATCTCCCAAATATTTGAAAATTACACAGCATACTTCTAAATACCTCAAGGATCAAAAAATCAAATAAAATTAGAAAATATGAGCTAAATGATAACAAAAGTGATTAAACAGTGATGCCCAAAAGGAAATTTACAGTTCCAAATGCAAATGAGTTCTGCTATGAGAGAAAAAAGAAAGACTGAAAAATAATAAGCGTAGTTCAGACAAATTTAATCCAAGGAAAATAGGAGAAAGAAAATATTAATGAGCAGAATTAATAGGGTAAAAAACATATTGTAGGGAAAATAAACAAAGCCTAAAGTTAGTTCTTTGAAAACAGTAATACAATTGATAAGTCCTTACTAATGCTGATAAAGAAAAAGAGGGAGGGAAAACATAAATCACAATATCAGGAATGAAAGGGAAATTATCACTACAGACATTTAATAGATATAAACAATCTTGTGTCACTTAATTTTAAAAATTGAGATGAAATGGATAAATTCTTTTTTAAAAATAAACTCCAAATGGACACAAGAAACAGAAAATCTTAACAGTTCTGTATCTATTAAAGAAATTGAATCCGTACATTGAATTGTTCTATGTCTATGAAATTGAACAGTTTATTAAAGGAATTGAAAAAAATTAAAACTTTTCACAAGGGCTTCAATGGTGAATATTTACATGGAATAAATAACAACAATCTTACATAAACTTTTCCACTCCAATTTACTATGTTTTTTAATCTTTGGCTAGGTAAATCAGGAATTTAGTCTAAAAAGGGGGAAAAAAAGAAGACAAGTGTTCTTAGAGTTGTCTCCAAAGTGGCCTATAACCTCTCAGCAAATTTGCTCTCTTGACCAGAAACACTACATTTTAAAGAGTTTACTCCCCAAGGGGCCAAGCAGAATTCACAACTTTAGAAACATAATCCTAGTTTTTCTTATTGGGGGTTGGGGATAAGGGATGTGAATCTCTACATTGTAAATCTACAGGGGAAGAAAAAGCTACAAGCAAACTTTTTCATTAAGTCTATCAGCTCAGTGGTAATATAAAGTGCTTAGGGCAGTGCCTAGTTTATAGCAGTAACTCAATTTTTTTGTTCCATTCTCATTTTAACTTTCAAATCTGCAGCTTGTTGTAGATACTTGATTATTGCCCCTAGTTTCCACTTATCTTCTTGGGCAATAGTCCTGAAATTCTCCTATGCAGGAACTATCTTACCTCTATTCACAACCCATAAATAGTTGACCCTATACTTGAGCTTTAGAGGTCAAAAAGCACCATGGACCAATGAAGTCCAGTGAAACCATGATGGTTAATTTTATGTATCAGTTTGACTGGGATGATCAAGCCATGGGATGGTCAAACATTATTCTGGGTGTTTCTGTGACAATGTTTTTGGATGAGATTGACATTTAAATTAGTAGGCTGAGTAAAGCAGATTGTTCCCCTCACATGGGTGGGCCTCATCCATCAGTTGAAGTCCTGACTAGAACAAAATGGTTGACTCTCTCCCAAGTAAGATGGAATTCCTCCTGTCTGACTACCTTCAAACTGAAACATGGGCTTTTCTGGGGTCCTTTGGACTGGAACTACACCATCAGTTCTCCTGGTTCTCAGGCCTTCAGACTTGGACTTTGGACTTGCACCATCAGCTCTCCTGGGTCTTTAGATTGCTGACTCACTCTGCAGATCTTGACATTTGTCAGCCTCCATAATCATGGGAGCCAATTCTTTATAATAAATCTCTCTCTCTCTCTCTCTCTCTCTCTCTCTCTCTATATATATATATATATATATATATATACACACACACACACACACACATACATATATGAAGAGATTGCATAAATGTACATTTATATATATATATAAACATATTTATATATTTTATATATGAGGAGTCAATAGAACTAAAAGTGGAGCTGCTCAGAGGATGAGGAGCAGAGAGAGGGATCCTGGGGACATC